>WEIU01003964.1:31347-55909 GCA_013389925.1 Aegithalos caudatus
TTCTTCAAGACTAAGCTGGCATAAATTTACAGTGGGATCTATATCTTCTTGCCTCCACTGGAAATCTCTGTTCTGCTTTACTAAGATTTTTTTTTTTTTGTCTTTTTCACAGCTGGAAATTATTTTGGAATCAACAGGCAGTACTAAAGTCCTGTCATCTGTTTTTCTATAGATAAGTTCCTAGACTGATTTCACAGAAGTTTATCTTATTAAACCTGAAGCATATAATCCTGCATGTTTACCAATTGCATTGCATCTTAAAATTCCTGTCATCCCAATGGTTAGATCCTCCTGTATATGTTAATTATTTTTTTGTAGACAACATTTTCCAACTTTATTTCATCACAAATTCTCTGAGGCGTATCATGTCCTTTCTCTTTTAGGTAGAAATATGAAATAAATCTATCCTAAAAATTGTTTTTGTGAAGTACTGCTGAACTGATCCTTCAAAATCCCTTGTCATCTTTTTTAAGGTTGTTTTTCTTTCACTTTTTAATTAAAGTATAATCCAATCTTCACTACTTTTTTCCATTAAAAAATTGAAATAGATGCACTCCTCTGGTCCAAATTAAAAAAGTATTGCAAGCCTCATCTATCCAAAAAAAACCCCAGAAAACCATAGTAATTTATGTTAGAACATGTTATGGTTGACAAAGATTACATATTTCATTTTGTATTTGTTAAGCCTTTACAAATTAATTATTTGCTGTGAGACTATTCAAACTAGAGAAGTCAGAAAGCTTCTGACTAAATCTCTTATTTTCAGATGGCAAAATCCAAATTTCTTTACTAAGCTGAACTAAGTAATATTATTTTTGCTTCATCTGAGTTTCCATTAGTCAATTCACTTTTTCTCTTATATTCAATATCTTCCTCTTTTTATGAGTACAAAGACCAAACACTCTTTTAATATACATCTACATCCTAAATTTGAAGAAACTTCATGATTCTTCCAGTTTTAATTGCACAAGCTACAACTTTCAACTGATTTGATTTGCTGGTCTTGCTAATAATTATAGGTCACATTTTTAAAAATGCATTTTGCAGACAGCTAGTTTGTTTTACGTTTCTAGCTGAATTCGAGATACTTTTGAAAATTACAATTATTCTGTCCATTTTTTATTGCTCAGTCATGTGTCTTATGAACCTGTGGAAGACAGGTTTATGCCACTGAGCTTTGAGACTCATCTGCACCATAAAGTTCCCCTAATTGAGATATATATTTGAAAGATAATCAAGCCCAGAGTCTTCAGTAGAAACGGTGCTACTTGTTAACTGAGAATGTATTGTCTGGATTTTAGATTGCTAGAAGAAAATAGCTATGAATAAATTTGTCACTGGATGTCTCAATTTCCACTTCAACACAAGAGAAAGATTGTAAATGGAAATTTAGGCAGAGTCATTGGAATGCTTGTAAAACATCCCTGTACAAATGAATCTGACATCTGTTAACTTGAGTACATATCTGGCTCTGTATTCAGGCACAGAAGAATCTACCAGCACACTCTTTAAACCACCATTTGTTAAACTTTTTCATAAGTAAAATGTTCCTTTTAGAGCCAGTAACTTGACTGTTGTGAATAAGCTTTATTCTAACTGTTTTTAAGACTGTTAAATTACAGTTAGTCAGACATATATGTTTTCTGATATGTCTGTCCCACAGGACCTTCAGGATAGGAAACCTTTTTATATTTTAAACCAGGGATCTATAGTTAGGCAAGATTTTTGGGAAGGAATTATTTTAGTTCACACTCTCTATAATAAAAGAAGACAAATACATGTGAATACACAATGCATATTCAACATCTTCATTAACAGTGTATTATTACAACCTACATAAACTTAATATGATACAGAACTATAAACTGAAATTTGAGCGAGTTCTGGGTACCTGTAAGATTAAATAAAACACAATATGTGATGGTATTAATATTTTAAAAAGAGTTTCTTCACTTCAACTCTATGAATAATGTGATGTAAAATATCAATATTTAGTTTTCATTTCCCAGGAACGTGAAACCCTTACCACATTTAATAGCAGCAGAGACCATTCTCTATTACTGCAAGATGTAGCCTAAGCATCAAGCAAAGTGTCATGGTTTAATCCCATCCAACAGCCAAGCCCCATGCAGGGGTTCGTTCATTCTCACACCAGTGGGATTGGAGAGAGAATTAGAAAAGTAAAATCTAGAAAATTTTGGGTTGAGATATAAACAGTTTAACAGGGAAAGCAAAGTCTACACACACAAACAAAGCAAAGCAAGAAATTCTTTCACTCCTTCCTGTGGGTAGGCAGGTGTTCAGCCATCCCCAGGAGAGCAGGGCCCCATCATGTACAACAGTGACTTCAAAAGGAAAATACCATCATTCCAAGTACCCTCCCCTTCCTCCATTTTCCCCACTTTATGTACTGAGTATGATGCCATATGGTCTGGAATATCCCTTTGGTCAGCTGGGATAACCTGTCACATTTGTGTCTCCTCCCAGCTTCCCATGTGCTCCCAAATTTTGTGCCACTGTAGCTGCACAAAAAGCAGAAATGACCTTGTCTCTGTGTAAGCCCTGCTCAGCAATAACAAAAATGTCTCAATATTATCAACCCGGTGTTCAGAGTGTTTAAATCCAAAACATAACCCCATGCAAGCCGCTCTGAGGAAAATTTACACATTAACCCAAAACCAACACAAGAAGATAAAATTTTCTTGATTTTACTTTTAGTTTTATTATTAAATCAGTTCCTTCAAAAAATATTTCTCAAAGAAAGAACTGTCAGATAGTTGGAAAAAGGACAAAACATAGAGTTTATGCTGAGGCAAATTTTTAATAATGACTTAATTTTTTTTTAGTTTCCATAGTTATCAAGTGATTTGTTTACTAATTTATTAATGATGTTGTGAAAGTAATATTATTTGTTTTCTGGACCACATAGTCTGTAATGTGTTTTTCAATGAGAAAAATCACTTCCTAAACTATGACAACTTTTCTTTAGGGAAAAGCATCATGTTATTTTAAGAACTGTATGTGAAAAACAGCCTTTTGCTATTAGTGTTCATTATAATACAGAACTGTCTCACACATATCCGAAGTGGTGTAATCAGTTCTACTGAAATGCAACCATTTATGATACCCTTATATTTGGTTCTTGTGAATGACCAATTTTTTTTCTATACTCAATATAGGAAAAGAATTTTAGGGAATAAAATTCTTATCAAAACAAGGTGTTACTTTATTACAAAAGGTTGCACTAATTTTTTATTTTGTCTCACACCAATTTTTTTAAAGCTTTTCCTGTACACCTCACAAGTCTGTCAGTGGGAGCCATTTCTGCAGCCCCTTTACATTGTGGGAAATGGCAGACAACACTGTGATATTTTCTAATTGTTTTCCCACATTTTGCAGATTGAAACAAAATCTGCCATGGCATCTTTTTAAGTGATCAGTTAGCCCTAGCACTCAATATATCTGGTTTCCACAACATGGACATGATAAGCTTTTGTCCAGGACCTTCCCCACTGGTGTCCTCTGATGCCAGATCTGTGCTGCTCACCAGGGTAGGGAAGGTAGGCAACAGAGAGTGTCCTGTTCTTCTTTGCTACTCTCACCCTCTCCCTCACCACTGCTGATGTTTCTTCCCATGGCACATTTAGAGGTGGGAACCTCATGTACCTTGGGATACCTGACCAAGCCCTCTCACCAAATGGAAGGAGGAATGTCCCTCCACAGTGTTATAGAACTCCAATCTCATCAAAACAATTTTGTCTTCTACCAGTTCACTGTAGATTGTGGTCATGTGTAGCCAGAGTGCCATTCCAGTCTGAAGGACTGGTCTGTGTGGCCCTCAATGCCTACATTAACTTGTCAATTGGGCTGTTTTGTCAGCTTTGGTCAAATCAATCAGTCAGCGTGAGGGTAGTATAAGCCAACAGCATAACTTCAGTGACTGTCCAGCTGTGCCCAAATAAAAACCCATGGGCCGGGCTCTGAGAAACAAACACATTAAGATTGTTACCATAAATTTGTTTCATCTTATTTGGTGCCATCACTGATGGGCGAGTCCAGGCAAAAAGGAAAGATTAATTATATTCTGTACATATAATCTGTTACTACATATCACTGGGACAGAGATGGACTCAGTTACCACAGGGGGTATTTGGTGGGATTGTGACCTCTGCAGCTGAGCCCAGCTACAACCACAGTCCTGTCTTAAGAGAGTCATAGTTATTCCTGCTATTGAAAGGGGTCTAGATACAGTCTACAGACCACCCAAACCACTTCTCTATGTGTTTCCCTATCACATCACTTCATGTTTACATTTATATAGTGCCTGAACTCACTAACTCAGTGAACTCAGCTTTTGCTGTAGATCTGATGCAGAGCAGCTGTACAGCACCAAAGAATCTGTCAACTGACGCATGTTATATTAATATTATGGGACTCTGTTGCCTCCTCACTCAACAAAGTCCCCAGTGTTAGGGATCCAGGTGGAAGATGATTATACAACATCCCATTTGTTGTACGATTATTCCCTCATCTCCTTCATAGTTATTTTGGAGGGAAAGAGTAGGCTCAGACAGGTAGATAAACATCACTTTCTTACCTATTTTTTCAGCTTCAGTAGACACAGTTTCAACAACTCATCCCATTCTACCATATGGTATGACCTATATCTAGGTCATACCTCTGGAGAGTCCAGCTCTGAGTGATTTTCTAAAGAACTCTGATTACAAATTTAAAATGTTTTGGTATTGTTTATAAAATAAAATCAATTGAGGATTGCTTCAGGAATGATCTTAAGATGAATAAGTCAGACAGGAAGGGGTCCCAAGGCCTGCAATAGTGTAAATATCTTTGCACCTTTGGTAGAGAGGTAAAAAAAAAGTAAAATCAGATTTATTATATGGACCTCAAGATACTGTCAAAGGCTTTTAGAAAATAAATTATGTGTTTGTCTATGTAATTTAAAACATTTTACCAGTAAGTGAGAAGTCTCCGCAGGTTCTAGAAATGAGATCTATAAATGTACATTTATGTCATCAGCACATTAGGCTTTTAAGGAAAGTAGTGGTGCTTTTAGAACATCAGTAATAATAGTATTTTTTTCTCTCTTTTCAATGGGGTTGGGTGTCTGTCTTTCCCACTCTCTCCCTTGGTAAATAAAATATTTTTAATAACACCATGATATACTTATTTGTTGAAAAACAAACAAATAAACAAAGCAAACTGCCCGCCCCCCAAAAAACCAAAACCCTCAGAAACAACCAAAACCAAAACAAAGATAAAAAGTCCACAAACCACATTGAAAAACCTAGATCCTTTTGAACATTTGATTAGTTTGAGTCCTTTTTTTTTCAGAGGAATATAAGTCACAAAACAAAGGAAAAAGACTAGATTACAGCACGTTTTACTAGAACTATTGGCTGAATACTGAGAAGAGACACACTAATGTCCACTGAAAAGGAAACACTGAAAGACAGAAAAAGCTACAATAGTCTTTTGAGGATCCACACAGAACCTCAGTATAAAGAACAAAACCTGCAGTAATCAAACTATCGTTGGTTCTACTACAGACAGTAAGAGCCATTTTGTAAAGCTTCTATGTATGTATTGTGACAGAAATTCAGAAGATCAAAAATGTGGATATTCAGAAAATAAACCACAATGTGATCTTTCTATAGTGATCTGAACTATTTTGGTTTTTTTTTTTTTTTTTAATTCCTACTAGATTTTCTTCTCATACACTTGGCTATTTATATTTAATTTGAAATAAAGATTTGAGTGGGTTTTTTTTTGACAGACAGTCTCTTTAACACTAGAATAAAACAATTTACAGTTGTGAGATTGAGGCTGATGTGCTAAGGTTGAAGAATTCCACCATTGTAACTATATACAGATTATTACATGAGAGGCTCAAAACAGGAAAAGTAACATCATGCTCTGTACAGAGAAACCGTCCTGTCAGTTGAGATAAACTTCTATTGTGTATTATCCACAACAGGCTAAATGCTTCCCTGTTTGCTGTTCCTAGCAGGACAGGTGACTTCATTAAGTTTTTCACATTTTCTGATGCATTGAAAATTTTCTGATGCTATCCAAGTATTAAAAAATCAATCTGCTTTATACCTGGTTTGTATTGATACCTTTTCTTTTAAAACTCTATTCATTCCATGAAACGTAACAGAACCTCAGCTCATTCTTAACATATTCAAGGCAGAAATAAAAATGGTTTATTTGTGCTTTGTATAATTTCATTTTATATTTTATCCATTTTACTTTACACTGCAGTAGACTAAGTATGGTAGTTAGAGAAATTACATTTTCACTGAGAAATAACTTCTTAAGCTGTTCTCCAATGGTATAAATATCCAAATATCTCTTAATGTTTATTGCTATAGTTTATTAGAAACCTGATACTTTTAAATAGAGATTTATTTTGATCCTGTAGAAAATTTGGTCAACTATTAGATGTTTTCATGTATATTTTTTCCAGTCTACCCACATATCAAACAGATAAATTATACTTAGTCAAAAGAGCATGTCAACATATGTTAATTTTGTGTTTAAGAATATGCAGTAGTAGCTTCAAAATAAATTAGGTAAAGTTAAGTATTTTACTTTATAAACATACTTAATTGAAATGTTTAAATGTCTGGAAAACTTGACTTTAAAGATATTTTGCAGCTCAGAAAATACTTCATAATTTATTGCTTATTTGATTGTGTTACCTTACTTTTCTCAAAATTTATTTATTGTTCTCCAAAAGATCAATAGTTCTTAACATTTCTTTGGAAATAATGTCTTAGAAAATTAATGACTTTTGATTGGTATTTGACTTTCCCTTCATGCAAACATGTGACACTGTTTCTAATCTATAATAAGTTAAGCTTTATCTAGAAAAAGCACATTGAGAGTTCATTGCTCATTAGTCAAAAAGGGCAAAGCTTTAAAATGTTCTGTCTGTGATGATTCAGAACATTAAAATCAACTCACGTGAATATTGGTGAATCTCTTGGCTGGTGATAGGACAGACACTCTAAAGTTGCATATGCTGTACACAGAGTTTCCATCAGCAGGCAGAGCAGAGAATGCCAGGTAGGTGCCACAAGCTCTGTTTTCAGCATATGTTTTCTTCCTTCTCCCATTTGTACTGGTTCCTATTGACTGACCCTGTAGATGGAAAGTGGAAATTTTTAACAGGATTAATCTGACCAATGCAAAGCTGAAAATAGAGGCTTCTGTGTCTGAAACTGACATTTGAAGTTCCCTTGTAGTCAATAAGAACAGGAAAACACTTTAGAATTAAATTAATGTGATGTCATCTGAACATACTCATCTGTCAGATGACACTTTAAAAGAGCCTGTTATCTTCAATGATTTTGCAGGGTGTTGGAAGTGACTTTCTTGGATGCAGACACTTTCTAAATTTAGGTGAATTAAAGTGTCTATTTGAAAATGGACAATAAGAGGAAAAAGTATTTTTATAATGGCTTAAAATTGTTTAATTGTCATAAACCAGCTACAAGCATAGCAATCTGTAATGATTTACAGCATACTTCATATGTCACATGGGAAAGGCTATACTTCCAAACTTTGATGGAATAAAATAACTCACGTTTAAGAACTTCATTGAAATGAAAAAAAGGAATGGAAATTCCATTCTTTTTCCTCAACAGAAAAATATACACAAGTTTTTGATATAACAAGAGCGCTGACTCACAATCACTAATGAATTGTTAGTTTTAGGACAATGCTGTGGCAGATTCTTGTACTTATTCTGTCAGACCTGTAAATTGTAAACAGTCCTAGTTAGCAGGTTCCTGTATAGTTCTGTAGGAGAGGGAACACAAGAGGGTTTTTTGTCATTAAAATTAAAGAAGTTATATTTTACTATTAACTGTAATTCAGGTTCTCAGCTTATTAAATGATGCATGACAGACTTCAGACAAGGACACACTTTGAAGAGTTTCTTACTGTGTATTTAGTGAACTGCTATAGGCCTACCTATCCTTCTGTTATTTCAGCTTTTCAAGTTCTGAAATGGAAATGATTTTCTGTCATGAAGTGCTAGATACTATTTAAAGTCAACAAAATATGCCCAAGGACATTGAGCGTGATGTGTTCCTCTGTCATCTGTTTTACTCATGCGGCAGAGTCTATTTGACTAGCTTGCTGGATGGGAAAAGCAGAAATAAAATAGAAGGAAATTGAAGCCAGTTTTTACTTTGGGGACAAGGTGCTTTCAAAGTTATGCTTACAAAGAACTTTGTGATTCTGACACATACACACAATACAGAGTAAAGATTAAGCAAATAAATATAATTTTATAGCATCCATTGAGGAAGCTGTGGTCACCAGCCTTTTTCATATTAAGGATCTAGAAATCATTCTATCTAATAAATGAAACTTCCTCTATCACTAAAAATTGATTTTTAGAAATAAACAGATATTTACTTATCCAAGAAAAGCACAACTGCACTTCAGCTGTTGTTGGGATTCTAACCTAATTTTTATTAGTTAAAATAAGCTGAAGTCCCTGATTCTCCATAGCGTGAATGTGGGGAGAAGCAATATGTACATAACTATAGGAACTTATTTTACATGCTGTCCAATATATAATGAGCACAGCATGCTATTTGAAGAAATAATGTAGCTGTAAGATTTTGGCAGTCTATAGACCAAATGAATGCTGTTACTAGGTACTTTACCCTTAAATATCACATTTGGAATTAGTTGCTGCTGAGGTACCTCAGACTATTTTCATTTTTTTGACAATGATTTTATGTATTGTGTGCATATACATACATGCTATAATACAAACAAAACAAAACCAAGCAAAAAACAAGTTCAGTTGCATATATAGATTTTTATATAAATCTATATATATTTATGAGCATATATAATTATATACATAAATGTAATGATGTGTTTCCCCCTAAAAGAAAAATAATTCAGAGACTGGCCATAATCAACTCAAGCATGTTTGTGGCCCTACATGTCAGTGATATGTACATATGTATGTGCCTCTGTGTGTGTGTGTGTGCGTGTGCGTGTGTGTGTGTGTCACTTGTTTTTAGAAGCACTTTAAAGGCCTTGGGTGAATAATAATATTAGGAGAATTCAAGGAAAAGATACATTGTTCAATTTAGATGCTTTTTTTTTAGGATCAAATTAAACCCTGGAGGTACATTTCTCACATTTCTAAACGTAAAACATTTGTAGATTGACTTGTTTGGTCTTGAATGCAACTCATGCAACTTTGGGAGAATATCCAAAACCATTATCAATGAATGAATTCCCCACTTACATGTAAATACCAATAGATAGAGACAAAAAATTGAAATAGAGAGAAACAAATTCTACAGTTGCTAGAGATAGAAAAGATATAGTTTTAGACATAGATATAGATAGATATAACAACCATTGTAATATGTTCTGGGAACAGAAATTTTTGACTAAAACTTCTTTGAATACTACTGTAACAATATTTAGAAATAAATGTCATGCTTATTTACACATTTGAATTGCTGCCTAATATTCAAAGCACTTAAAACTGACTAAGATTCTACCTCTTCAAACTGAGAGCTGTCTAGAACTTATGCTTGTGACTTTTGAAAATCCTGGACTGAAGAGCAAACACATTGACAAAGGTTTTTCTAATCTAAACTCACCATAATTCCTTGTATGGAGAATTTATCAGGCCATTTCTGCCCTTTTCTAGCAAAAACAATGACCAAAAGATCAGCACAAAGCACAGGGAATGTGGCTGACTTCATCAAGCTGGATGAAAGATCTGGACATGCTGGACAACACCCTTTGGCTAAGTGCGCCCTCTGAGGAAAGAAGTGGTAAAAAAATTAGGCACAGAAAGGATTCAAAACTAGATTTCCTAAGACAATGATCTTGTCTAATACTTTCACTGAGGAAGGTTGATCCCTCAGTATTGAGGCTATAGTTTTGGGATAAAGATATTATTCTGTGATCTTTGAATACATCTATTTTCAAAAATGTTAGAGATATTAAATATTGCAAGATATGGGAATTGGAGTCAGGTTGCCAGTGTATGCATGAACAGTAAGTTTCTAGAATCCAGAACCTCCTTCTGTTCTCTTATAGTCCTTTTTTATAGAGTGTCATATACTAGACCTGTAGAGATAGCCTGTTCTCTTTTATTTATATATAGAATATTGTAGAATATATTGTAATTACTTCTGGAATTCAGTTCATGATTAATTTGAAAAACCCAAATTTCCCATTTCTTGGATGATATATAAAAAAAGTACTATCATTATTATGCTCTGTTCAAAAATATATTTATTCTCCAAAGATATTTCAGTGCTCTGCATAGTAGGTGGCCCAAGATTCAGTAATCTAAGCTCAAATGAGGGTAGAATTTGAGATGTTGCTGTGTCTGGTATCCCCTATTTGTTACTGCTATGCTAGTTTTCCATATTTCCTTTCAAGCACTTTCAAATACCCTGCTGCTTTGACAATTTTTTGTGTGAAATCTGTTTTTTCATCAACATCCAGGTTAGCCCCAAAACAGATTTTTTTAATCTTTTGCTGTATTACATAAAGAATCAAAACAGCTAGTATGAATTTGTGAAAATACAAATACTGAAAATATCAAATGAGAAATTATTAGAGGGGATCTGTGGATCTGTATGGGTAGGTATTAACAGCAGCTAAACCCTCCTTTCAGTTATGATGAAAGAACCTTTTACCAGGTTCTCCAAACAAAATGCAAATATCTGTCAAGAGATGAAAGCCTGAACCAGAAACAACATAATGAACATTGCAATGCTATCACAGTCATAGAACCATATAGGTTGGAAGGGACCTTTACAGATCTAGTTCAACCTCCAAATATTTTTAAAAGTTTTGAAATGTTATTTATATGTCAGTAAAAACAGTATAATTTTTATGTATTTACACTTTGATATGGTCTTCTCTTATAGGGTCACATTTTTTCCTACATATTTTCCCACCTAATCTCTCATTCAGTTAACATCATAGGAAGCTGTATTTTATTAATACTAAGTTTTTAAGGCTAGGGATTTTTCTGTTGCCCAGTTTGCAAGCTATGATTTGAAGAAAGAATAAGAATTTCCTTATGCACTTTTTATGGCACTCATCACTTGCTAGAATGCTAAAATTTTTAAAGACATCAATACAACCATTTTTATAACACTACTTTTCCATTATCTCTCCAGTAGGTAAACTGAGATAGATGCTAGAATAAACAGTATTTATTTAAACAAATTATGCATGGTTTTTTGCTCTTTACTTTTCTCTAAATACAATATATAACTTAAAAACATGAACAGAATTTTTGTCAGAATTTCTGACACAAATATCCAGGTTTTTAAGGCACCCATAAGCAGCATATAGGTTGTAGGGACTCAGAAAAATTCAGGTAACTATTTTGCCAAGCATACCATGGAGCTTCATGGCATGGTAAGTATAGGTCATTGTTCAACTCCCCAAACTCCATTCTTCAGTTCTTTGTCTTGCTTACTAGAAAAACCACTAGAACCTCTTTTACTGCAACCTTATTCTGCCAGAATTTGTTGAGATCAAACTTGCAGAGAAACGTGATATTTCCATGAGACCTGCTAACAAGACAAATCAGTTTTGAAGTTCACTTTCACATCTGTTTTTTACTAGCTCTCTTGACCTTCTTTTTGCTTGTTAGTTTTTGGTCTGTTCACACCCTTTTTGTCACAAGTAGGATTGCAAAATCCTCCATCCTTGAGTTCCCAAGGACCCTTATTTTTCAACTGCCTCATCCCAGGCACCCTGAACTGGGGATTTTCCAAATTCTGTTTGTCTCCATTTTCAAAACCATATCACTAAAAGTTTTCCCCACGTATTCACCTAGAAATAAATCCTTAACTCACCACCAGTTTAATTACTTACAGGTGAAATCTTACAAGTGCTACTCTCAGACCAACAAGTTTGTTGCCTTTGACTTGAAATTCAGCCAGTGGGGCTCTACTCCCCTCCTTTTCCCAACTGCTGACATCTTCTGCAGCGGACATGTGGCAGCCTCTGCTGTGCTCTGGGTGCCAGAAAGCCTCTGCATACTGTCAGGCATTCCAGCTCCTAGAAGAAGTGTTTGAGGGCAGCAGAGATGACCTGCAGCTCCGGGGAGCTCAGCCAGGAGGGTTGGTTACCAGGGGAAGCCCCAGCTCAGCACACAAGCTGATGTGCTTTGTGCTCTCCCTGGCCAGCAGCCACATGGATGGACAGCCAAGAGGTTTGTGTAAATAAGATCTAAAAAGCATGGAAACAATAATTTGTTCATGTTCATCTCAAGATTATCAAAGACTTGTGCACAAGCAAGCAAAATTACAAGTATTGCCCTCTTATCACGCTTCCTGAGAGACAAAGAACTCTCTTGGTAGCACGTGAGTTATCAGCTGCAGGTATTCATTAACACTGGCTTGAAACTCTTTTCCTTGGAACTGCAGTAGAAAGGTAATTTATTAGTATAAAAACTTTAAACAGCTATTAATCTGATGTTAAAATATTATTACTGTATCAGTTTTTTACTTTTTCAAAGAATCTATTTCCTGGAATTTTTAATAGAAATACTATACCAAAGGAAATGTTTTAATATGTTTATGACCGACAACTCATTTTTCTAATCAGCATTTTATTAATTATCTCCTAAATGTCGCTAATATTAAGAGTTTTTACTCAAAAAATTTCTTCCAACTTATAGGTGTTCTGTCCTTGATTTATTACTATTTTAAAAAGTCACTTATACCTCCAATAAACTGATACATATGTATTTATGTTAAACCTTTTTGCTTTTGATTTTGGTTTAGGGTTCTGTTTCATTTTTGTGTAATTTCTTTCTTTCCTTGTTTATTTTTCAGAGCTTCCATTTTATTAATTAATTCATTTACTTATTTATTTATTTGCTTTTAGTTAATGGCTCAGCTACTTTTCATTTGGTTAAAGTCTGAGTTACTCAGTGTCACACCAGCTTAGTCGCAAAAGCAGCTTACAAGGTGTGGAAAACGACAGGCCATGATACCTTATAAATAGGCATTTTAAATACTGGCAAGCTGTTAGAGAAAGTGAGGGAAATTAAATTTCCGTGAACACTTGCACCTGAAGAACATTCACAAAAGTCATTGATTGCTACAGCAAAGACACCATGATGTATTGCATGGATTAGTGCATTTATTTACTCTATTATTTTCAGTCATGAAATCTCTGTGTAAGAGTGTCCACTGGGAGATCTTGGTGTTAAGATACAGAGGATATAGATCAGTGGTATTCATGCTTATATTCAGAACCAGAACATGAGTAATCTTAGAGGTCATGTCACCACCCTCTGGATATTCCTCACAGTGTAGGGCTAACAAACATGATTTTAATTTGTATTATTAAAATCAAATAAATTTTCAGTGGATTTTCTTAGAAGGGAAAAAATATTTTCTGAGGAAAAAAAAAGGTTTTTTCTGTCTCTCTCAACTTTTATTGCCATCTATAGAAAGACAAAAAAAAAGTTGCAATGAGAGTTTACCTATAACAAATCAAGAGAACTCAGAAAAGTCAGGTGCAAAGTAGATTCTCCACATTGGCTGTATTTCCCATAACAGAGGTAGAGCTGTGTGACATTGCTTTTGTTATCCTATTCATATATTTTTGCTGCCAAATCAGCTATATTACATCTTGAAGTTCTAGTCCTTCAAGAAGCATGATTTATAGAAGAGTAGTGGATTGAATTAGAGCTGCTGCAAGCAAGAACTTAAAAAATACACTCTGATAATTTCTCTTCTTTTGCTGAACTGGGGGTATTTGCTTAAGCTGTGTATTTAAGATTTTGCCCATGCAGCAAAATATTCTGAGGTCAAACATACTTAAATAAAAATAAACGCAATAATTATTTTCCTTTTTTGTTTTTTCATTCTTTCATTCCCAATGCATATATTTATATATACACACATAGGTATATGAAGCTGAAGTTGTTAATTTTTAAAATTTATTATTTTTGTAATATTTTAGAACACTGTGAATGCAACGGTATATTACAATTAATTCTTTGGTTAAATGCTCTACACTGCAAAAAAGCACAGACTAAGAATTTTTTTCTTTTTTTACATCACTAGAAAAAATCCACAAAACTATCATTCTTCATGGCTCAGCAGAATATGAACATGGGAGCAAATATGACTCTCTAATCATATGTCATAGTGGGGAACCTCATGCTTTCCTAAAATGCATTGGGAAAATTAATTTCCCTGGAATCCTTTGAACCTCTAACTACTGTTCTTGGTCAGAGCACCTGCTTATGAGAAAATGGTGCAAAGGGAAGAAATGCTGACATGGTAATTCTTCATCTTTTCTTAAGTATTTCAATTAACCTTAAATGTGAAACATGTAAACTCATTTTACCAAGAATGAGTTGCACTAGGACATTTTTTCTTTCCTTTTATTATGTATTGAAACCATTGGTCCACATAGAAACCAAGTTGCTTGATTTAACTAGATAGAAGGAATAGCTTTTACACTGAGAGAAAAAGTGTGGAATTAACTGGTGTCTAACAAATGACATTACTGTATCTTCAGATCTTCATACCCAACCAGATGGAAAGCAGGAAGACAAAATCCCAAGAATACTGGATAAAAACAGTAGTTGATGATCTGTCACAAAATAATTTCCTTTCCTCAGTAAGACATTCTTCAGAAAGTTATATAAGGAGATTAAGTTGATGGATGACGTTACTGTCACAGTCTAAACAGTAGTAGTACTTCACTGATCATATGTGTAAGGATAAAAGTCACCTGGAACTTCATCAATTTTTGTCTCTGTAGTTTTGATACATTTTTAAAGGCCCAAAACAAAAAAAAAAAAATAACCTAAATTAAAGCATCCATCCACAATAAAAGTACTGATTCTTTCTTATCTTTCAGATCACATCAGAACAGTGCTGACTGAACACTTTTAACAACCTCTCAACAAAAACAAATGGACAAGATCCTGCTTCAGAATTATTTGCTACACAGAGAAATTTGTGTTTCTTATGAAGACCCTTCTCTTTTTGCATTTTTATTTATCTGTGAAAAAAATTTTACTTTTTTTTTTTTTTTTTTTAATAAATATATATATATTTAACCTTTGTGATGAAGCATCTTCATTAATGACTTGGGTGATGAGACGGAGTGCCCTTTCAATGAGACTGCAAACTTGACTGGGTGGAGTGGTCACTATTCTGTAGGTTCAGAATGTCTTCACCAGGCTGGAGAAACTGGTTGACAGAAAAGTAATGAAGTTCTACAGAGGCAAGTGCATCATCGTTAAATTACCACATGAACACTAGAAATTGGATAGAAAGCAATGCCAAGGAAAGTGAGCCAGTATACATGTTTAATGAGTTGAACTCTTCTAGCAAAGAAGCCAAGCTGTTGGCAGTAGCTCTAGGGAGGTGAACCTTTCCATATGTTCAACACTTGTGAGACCCCATCTGGAGTATTATGCCCAGTTGTGGTCTCTCCCACACAAGAAATACATTGTCTGATTGGAACAAGTCCAATGGAAAGCCAACAAGATGATTGAAAGTTCATTACTTGGAAGGAAGGGATGAGAGAACTCAATTTATTCAATCTCAAGAAAACAAGGCAACCACTGAGGGGTGAAGAGAAGACAGAGCCAGACTCTCTGCTCCAGGGTGCACAGGGATAGGAAGAGAGGCACTGGATAAAAACTGGAGAAATTCTGACTGAATTCTGAAGGAATTTTTTTTCTCAATAAGGACAGTCAAACACTGGAACAGGTTACCCAAAGTTGTTGTGGTATCTCAATCACTGAATTATAAACTGATATGTACATGTACATGAGCAACCTGATCTAATTGGACCCTCTGTGAGGGGAGGGTCAGACTAGGAGATCTCTAAACATCTCTGTAACACAAAATACTCTGTAATTCTGGAAAAGGAATCAGTGCTTTTTCCTTAAAAAAAAAAAAAAAACAAAAAAACCAAAAAAACCTTATGCTGTACCTGTGGTAACAGGTAAACAGTAAGTTTTCTTTTCTAGCTCTGTGCTTCCTTTTGGTGCTTCCTTTTTACTTCTGCAACATTTACTTTTTCCTCTATCATTCCATCAGTGTTTCTATATAGTATGTAAATTCTCATTTCTAGTCTTTAAATAACCAACAGCTCTTCCCTTTTCCTCATATTGTATCACTGTTTTCTGTGCTGCTAAATAAATGGAAAGGAAAAAAATTATAACATGGAAGGTGTCCTGGTTTTGAAAGGACAGGTATCTGCCAGCAAAAGCTGGAAGTTCCCTTTAAATAGGAAATGTAAATCCCTCCCTCAAATTATTATAATTTTGTAATTAGGGGCTTTCAGGCAAAGTTTTGGGAATAGGAATAACAGTCCTTTAATGGGAATATTAAAAATACAAGTGTAGTAGTACAGAAAATAAAATTAACATGCAAATACAAACAAACAAACAAATAAACAAGCAAACAAACAAAAAACAAAAACAAAAAACAAAACAAAAAAAACAAAAACAAAAACAAAAACNATGTCTCCCCTTTTTATCTGGGTAGGAATGCTTGGGTTCCCCCCACCCCCAGCTGGGCAGAGCATCTCCCAATGGGATGATGTAATGTGTCAGGTCATTGGCGAGCCTTAATGGCCCATTATCAGAAAATATCAACCCCAAAACTCCTGCTTGGTCACCCCTTTGTTTTGGTTAAGTACCCAGCAATTAGTTACCTAGCAACCTAATGGAAAAAAGTCAACTAACACAAAAGAAACAATACCCAACCTCCAACAGAAGGGAAAATAGAAGGGAAAATATTGTAAAATTACAGTAATTTGAGATGTCTGACCCCTGCTGACTGTAAATGTGTATCTCTATCAAAATTGGAATTGTTGTCACTTGCAGCTGAAGTCCTTTGAAACATTCAATTCAGTATTTTTGCATTTTAATAGACAAATTTGATTTTTGAAATCACATTGCACTCTTTACAGTGTAGCATCGCATACACTGCTCACTTTATTAGTGTCTTTATAGATAATCAGGCCTTTGAAAGTTTGTAGACAAGGAATCAGAAACCTGATTAGAATTAATATGTTTTGATCTTGACAGTATTGTTGCACCACTGGTTAATTACCTCTAAACTGCTACTGTTGTCTCCTATTATCTCCTACATATTGTACTTACATATGTACATGGATATCAATGTTAGACATGTCTGCTGATGCACTTTTCTGTTCTTTGTATGATTGGACATGATGGATTTCAGTCTTTGGGTGACTGCTTTTGGCTGTGCAGTGTGAATATGAACAGTTGTTATAGAGAGATGAATGCATGAGCATCAAGGACTGTGGTCTCAAGTCCCATTAGATACTATGGGAATTTGTCATCTAAAAGCAAGAAAATTCCTGTCAGAACTAGGTCCTTAGAGTCTTACTATTCAGACAAAATGCTTTTCATCTCATGAAAAACTGACAGAATTTCTTCTCAAACAGACAAAACCTGCAAAATATGATTAACAGTAGCTGGACAGAGATATTATGAAGCTGTTCTTTCTGATGTAGAAGGAGCAGAAAAATAAAAAGTAGGATAACATTTTTACTGTGTTGCTGGTGGCGTATGGGACAGTAATAGTGAATAATAATAGTGTACTGATAGCACTAATTAACCAGGGCTATCAAGCTGCTGAGTGTTATAGAAAGAAAAAAATTAAGGAGAAATAGCAACAAGTAAGCACAATAGGGTAGAAAAAGAGCTGAGGAAACAGGCAGAACTGACATGGAACAAATTATTTTTCAGGGATAAGAGTGCTTGAAAAAATTGATCATCATGAAGGGGAAAATAAACCGTTGATTCAAAAGCAAAAGAACATGGTAGCAAAATTAGATTGAACATACGTATCTTCATAGAGATGAATGGAAGCAAGATGAAAAATGTGAGAAAAAAAAGAAAATTGTCATCTTCAAATTTCCAACTCTCCAGTGATAAAGGGACACAAAGAAGTGGTATAATAATAGCCTCTTTTTTTTCCCAGACATACTAAAATAACTGCAAACCTGGATAGATTTTTACAGCAAAGCCAGAAAACTTGGGAATCGATGGATGGCAGCTCATGCAGTTTTAACTAGTTTCAGCTGTGTAAATGGCAGTTCCCTACAGATATTATTTAGCCTTGTCTGCACCTTCGGGTGTCTAAGCCAAAAGCTGGATCATAAAATCATATACTGGTTAAATGTAAAGGTTTAGAAGGAACTTTAAGAGTCATCTACTCTCATTTCCTGCAAAGGGAAGGGACACCTCTCACTTGACCAGGTTGCTCAAGTCCTTGTCCAATTGGCCTTGACCACTTCTAGGGTTGAGGCATTCACAACCTCCCTGGGCAACCTGTTTCAGTGTTTTATCACCCTCACAGTGAAAACTTTCTTCCTAATGTCCAGTCTGAATATCTCTTCTTTCAATTTCTATCCATTACGCCTTGTCCTATTATCTACAGCCCACAATTATTCTGTTTTGTAATATTCTTTCCAATTAGTAGTCAAGCTTCATTAAATTTTATTTTATTGTGAGAGTTTAATGAGACTAGCCGTAGTCACGTACATTTCATTAGCATTTCTCTCACCATTATTATGATGCTAAAGTCAGGACAACTTGAAGTGGAAAGACTGAAACATAGGGAGGTTGCAAAGCTTTTCTTTCTGATAGTGTAACTGAATTACTGGGATAGGCAGGCTCAAATAATATAATCCTTGTGTTGCAAAACAATATGTACTCCTGGGGTTTCATCAGTTTTAGTCTGGCTCTTGTTAAAGGTCAAGGTATGTTTCTCTGAATAGATAACAGCTGAGGATCCTCAGAGTGACACAGCATATTTTTCATAGATCATATTACAGTACTATATATACTCATATTGCTAAGACATAAAAAGGCTTTGGGTGAATTTGAACATGTCCATTTTTATAAATAATCTTATAAAAAATGAAAACATGCAAAGTAACAATAATTTTCAATTAGCTCTTATTCAGGTATTTTCTTGTATGATCCCTCAATAACAGACTCAATAATAAAAATAAATATATCGCAGATTGGTAGATAGAGAATGGCTTTGTGAAGCACACCAGCTCAAATTGATACATTATTATTTCAGCACTTTGTTTACTTCTCATAAAAATCACAAATAATGCAATCTAACTATAAACAATTTTAAATATATGTTAGCTCAGTCACATGGATATGAGAATATGATGTGTGGGAAACATTAAGGTCAGGGCACATCATACAGAGAATGGTGGTGGACATGCCTATGCTGGTAGTGCTCACACTTCACAGGTCATAGTCCAGAAGCAGGTCTGGTGCGTAAGCAGTATATTTCTAATGAACAATATTCTTCAATTGAGAAAATAACTTCTTACTTCAGCCAGAGCTTTAAAGCTAATTTGGCAACCAAAATAGTCTTTGAAGTAGTTTATGTGTTTTGATTATTGAGTTCTTCAGAAACTCTAGTATCACTCAGGTCATGTTTGCTGGAGTTCCAATCTTCTCAAAATAACCAAAGAAAGAAAGGGTGTTAGAAACATCAGATTATCTATTTACTAAATCATGGGTTGTGCTCATTCCCTGATCACATCTGATTCAAAGACTGGTGACTTCTTTTGGATATTTCACAGTACAAAAAATAATCATCTGTTACCAGTTTCTCATATAGAGATTTCCTTCTCTCATTTTTGTAGGAACAATTTAGTTCTGCCGTTGCTTCATGGTTGATCCCAGTGAATACTAGAGGCAGTACCTTGTGCTAGTACCAATGATTAAAGTGTTCTTTCAGATTGCTATGACCATTCAATTGCTTGAAACATCAACAATTGTGTTGTCTTCTGCAATACAGAGAAATGCATTTCAATGATACATTTCTTTTACTTATGCTTAATTCCCCTGCAAGACTGTATAACCATTGCTAGTATGAAATACTAGCATTTTCCACTCAATCTAGTTTTCTAAGAAATGCAGTACTGTAGAAAACAAAGGAGATGAGGGAGGTGAGAAATCAAAGTCTCTCATTATTGTTGATCACTATCTTGCACATCTGCCCTTTAGCAGAGGCATATGTGTGCATATATGTGTATAGAAATTATTTATGATAGAAGAAAAATTTATCCATATTAGAAATTCTATGCCATTATCAAATAGCACTTCCCCATCTTATAAGCATATTAGTACCAAATGTATCAAAATATTGTCTTATGTATTTAAGACACAGTTTAGTGATGGACTTGCTAGTGTTATGTTAATGGTTGAACTCAATGATTTTAAGGGTATTTTTTCAATTTACATGATTCTCTGACTCTATTTCAGTATGTTCCTGAGAGGGCAGTTGAGAGAAGTATTACATGCCAGATTTCTCACTGACACCATAAATGACTGAAATTTACAGTAACAAAATCTTGCACAAGTATTTCATAAGCAGCAGGAGTTGTATTTCACAAAGAGTGAGTTTCATCGTTAGTGATTTCAGCTTTCAGGTTTTATTATTATTCTCAATTGAATTTTGTGGACATGATAATGATATATATCAAATTAATATCCATGCAGCAAAATCTGTTTCTTGTTCTTAGGAACTTATTAAAGTCCTTGAAATTGTCTTTAGTATTATGAACTTTGTTTTTAGAAATTTGTTTCTTAGTTAACAGCTTTAGAAACATATGTGCACAGGATGGTTCTTTTAATGAAGAATAAGTTATATTTTCTTTTTGATATATGTTAATTATATCTTTGCAATATCTGTTTTACTTCTTTCTTTGTCTATAATATTTAATAGATCCCTCTAGTTTTATTAAATTAATGAAGTTAATCAGTTATAGAGAGTAGGATTTCATTCCAGTAAACAAATATAAAATATGGGGGAAATATTAATCTACTGAAATATCTATTGATCTAGCTCTCTATGGGGCATCACCCATCTGATTCAGTTCT
The DNA here is from genome assembly GCA_013389925.1 of Aegithalos caudatus. NCBI lineage: Eukaryota > Metazoa > Chordata > Aves > Passeriformes > Aegithalidae > Aegithalos > Aegithalos caudatus. Next base: position 52,316 of record WEIU01003964.1, read on the forward strand.
ATGGTATCAATCACCTTGTCATGTATAAAAAACGGGAGCAAAATCACACAATCAACTTCTAAAAATTCTTGATTTCTTTACCAAGTTGTAGTGTAAAAGATCACACTATTTTTAATTAGGTAGAAAAAATACAGTGCATGCAGGTGAAAAAGACAATGTTCATTGTCTGGCAAACAGAACAGAAGAATTGCTGCAGATAAATAGTGGTGTTGATGAGGCATAACGTCCTTAAACCAGAGGCAATGCTAGAAGTATTTATATTTCCTCTCCTTTTTTAATTCATCACCCATTCCCTCATCATTTAACTTCCATGTTATTACCTTTGTTTTGACAGCATACAAGGTGATTTACATTTGCTGCATGTATGTTTTTTGTTCTCTTCATTACTCTATAAACCAGCTCTGCTGGGTTTCAAGACTGCTTTCCTCTAGTGATCAGATATCGACTGTTTCTGATTTGCAGCTATATGTCCAGAATCCCAGCTTCATCTGCACCTGTATTCTCAAAGCATTTGTTGTTATCTTGTGCTTACACAGTTCGGGTACCATGTTACAACCTGTACTGTATTTATCTTGATAAAAAGATAGGCTGTATTTCTGTATGTGTGCAGTTGCAATTATTGTGGGGTTTTGCCAGCATTCATCTTGTATTCTACCACTCCTTGCTGTTCCAAGAACTTTGGGTGTAAAATTGAGGCTTGAGCAAAAGAAATCACTAAAAGAGAAATGCTCTCTGGGATTTGAGTGAGTAGGAATATAAGAAGAGTTGATCTGCAGAATGTTGAAACAATGAAAGCCTGGAGTGTTTGCTGTGGGTATCCTCAGACTACAGAGAAGGGTATGCATTCCCCCTGGAATACTCTGAAGACTCATCAGCCTCTTCCTGCTTATGATTTTCTTTTAGCAAAAAACTGTTTATTGTCATGGAGCTGTCACATGGTATTGGATTCAGTTCCACATCCACTACCAGATCACATCCATGGATCCAGATCACATCCATGATCACAAGCCAGAAAATATTGCTGTGTCTCACTGCATATACAGAGAGTGACTGAGCAATTGTATGGCCCCAAATTCTGGACTGACTAGAACTCTCTCAGAAAACAAAGATAATTGCATGGTAAATAAAATGCAGGGGAAAAGCCCAGGAGTTTACAAAGCCCGATTTTAATGGAGATTCTGGAGCTATTTTGCCACTGAGTTGTGTTACACACTTCAGGAGAGTGCACCAGAATCTACTACTGAATGGACACTAGTGTTGTATTAGTCCTGTCCACATGAATCTGTAAAATCACCATTTTTTTTATAGGATGGAAACCGGAGTATTAGAAAAGTAAGAACTTGAAACATGATTTCTTTTCTGGATGTGTTTTATATCTGCAGGAAAGACATTAATCTCACTTTGCCTAACTTTCTTATACTTTTACAAATTTTCTTAAACAACAAAATATTAGGTCCAGAATAGATTTTTAGACACTGTCTAAAAATCAATTCAGTGTTAATATGGAGTGGTTAAAAAAATGCCACAATTCATGTAGAGTTCCAAAAAGTACTTTGGCATTGGTATTGAACATTACAACATATAATTTACTGGCAGGTGGTTTGTAGAGCAGGGTTCACAGCTCACAGATGTCCTCAGGAAGTGTTGACTGCATAAACACCGGACAGGAAATGACTAGCTTGGTTAATAGTTCTTCAGAAAATATTTTAGCTCATGAGTCAACAGTATCATGCTGTTGAGAAATAAAAAAAGCATCACACAGATGTATATGAACAGGGGGAAAATACTTTAAAAATAAGAAATAAATGAGAAAAAAAAAACGAAATGGAGGAAATAAATGAGAAAGAGAGAGAGAAAGAGAGAGAAAGAGAAAAAGAGAAAGAGAAAGAGAGAGAAATAGAAAAAGAGAAAGAGAAAGAGAGAGAGAAAGAGAGAGAGAGAGAGAGAAAGAAAGAAAGAAAGAAAGAAAGAAAGAAAGAAAGAAAGAAAGAAAGAAAGAAAGAAAGAAAGAAAGAAAGAAAGAAAGAAAGAAAAAGAAAGAAGGACTTGCTTTATGCAATACACAGAGAGATGAATTCCAACTCTGAAGAAGCTTCAACTTCAAGAACAGGAAATCCTTTCAAAACGTAAAAGAATATTCTCTCATGGCAGATGGGAAGTAAAAACAGCTTAAATTGCAGTGAGACAATTCAATTTTTGCTAATAATAAGGGTAATAAACATTAAACAGACTGCCTACAAAGTTGTACCTTTGTCACTGAAAATCTGATGGAACAAGTTTATATCTGAGGAAAAAAAAAAGCCTGAAAAATAGATGGAAAAATAAATGGAAATTAGAGATTGAAAGAGGTTTTTAGAACATATTAATTTCTGTAAATAAATATCTGATATTTTTTCAACTTCAAATATTTCAATATTGTATTCAGTAACACTATGTCCAATGATCATTTCCTAAAGAACATATTGCTCTCTGTATTTGGCATCAAACCAAAAGGTTTCATGATTTCTAAAATAATGTTCTAAGTATCATCATAGAAAATAATTTTATGTCTATTTCATCTCTGTGGTCAAATTAATCCTTAAATGTGTTTGCTTAAATAGTGTGTTATGTGTATTTCCTCTCTATAGCCCCAAATCTGGTTGTTAGGCTATTCATGTGGAGGACAGAGCTTTCATCTTCCTCCTCCTGGCAGAGGAAGGTACTGAATATGGTCTCCCGGTATCTGAAGTTTGGATGTATACTTTAGATTAATTTGAGATATTGAGTCATGTAAGTCCCAATTCTTTTATCTTTAGTTTCCCATTAATTTATCAGTATTACTGCTGTTTCAAACATACACACACACAAAAATTAATCCTAAAAATCATATTGAAAGTACTGCTATTTTCAATGACCTTTACTGATTTTACATTGACATAGTCAGCCTGAAGTCTTCTTAACAGTTACTGAAGTTGTAGATTTGTAACCCAAAATGGTTTGACGTCATCGTCAATAACTATTCTTTACAGATGGTCGAAATTAAAATGCCATTTAAAAAGTAAAAATTTCAATACTAACTTCTGCGAACTGCTGATGTTTAAACAGAATGTTGTTTTCAAGAATAACCTTCAGCTCAGCTTTGAAAAGAGAAAATCTTTCCTGTTTTCTGTGAGAAATGTGAAGAGTTAATGCTTGGGAAGTGCTGAGATAAATGCTTATTGATGACTCAGTTAACATCTTGGAGCGAGCAGAGTATAAACAGGCAAAATATGCCCCTTTTTTATAGCTCAACAAGCAAGGGAATGCAGTCATAAAAAAAGGAAATGTAATGAAATGAAATCAAAACAAACAAAAGACAAACTCTCAGACTGGGGTGCTGATGACTCATTTTCAACCTCCTTTTCAAATTGTCACTTTATTTTCTGTTTTGGACTCCTCACCTGCCACCGCTTGTATGACATTTATAAATGAAACTGTGGGACTTAATTAGGTAAGCACTCCTGACGTTTCGCGTGCATCCTACACGTATTGATTCCATCTTCGGGCGTGCGGGATGAGCGGCTCCTGGCCGGGTGAGGGGGGCCGGGCGCGGCGGAGCGCGGAGTCACGGCCGGA
>WEIU01003964.1:56101-74003 GCA_013389925.1 Aegithalos caudatus
GACCGGCGGGGCCGCCCCGGGCCCCGAGCCCTCGCCGTGCCCCCTGAGGCACACAGAGCTGCTGGATCGATCAGGGAGGAGGACGATCAGCTCCAGAGCAGCCCAGCAGCCGCTGGCATTGCAGAGGAATTTCAATTAGTCAGGTGACAATCAGCTGCAGTCCCCAAGGAGACAGCTCCCGGCTCCTCTGCACAGTGCTCTGCCACTGCTGCCAGCAGCTCAGTTGTGACACCACTCGCAACATCAGGTGTTAAAGTAGTTACGTGGAGGCACTTGTCCTCTCTGCATGGTTTAATTTAAAAACTGCGATCTTCTATTCTGTGTTTGAATATGAATGAGTCAGTCGTAAACAAAGAACTAAAATAGATGAGCCTGGCGTGGAGAGGTAGCTGAGTCATTCTATAAACCCTGTCCTTTAAATGTAAATGGCAGAGGGTTTTTTTTTTACACAATAATTGGTATTTTAGCTTAATGAGCTGTGAGGCTACTCCTGAAAGTTACCCTCCTAGTCAGTGCCTCCACTTTTAAACTTTTCTATCCATGATTTTACTTCTTGACCACTGTGAGGAGAAACTCAAATTTTTTTCTTCTGGAGCTTTCTTTTCATTTTAGCTATGTATTTTAATAAACAGTTTTTGAATTGTGTACCTCTATCTTATGAAGATAGCATTTCTTCATTGCACTATGCCTCATACCATTTAAAAGGGGGACACAATCAAATGCTGGTATTAAATCTTTGGTGTTTTGATTCAGAGGAAGAGGTTAGCACAGAAGAGGATTGTTCCTAGTTTGGATTAAAATAGCTAAAATAGTACTAGAAAACATTACGATTTTCAGTGTATATATCCACTGTTTGAATGACTAAAACTTTCCATGAAGCATGAAGTAAAATTTCTTTTCCTTTCTCACTACAACTTTGAAAAGAAATAGGGTTAATATTAATAAAGCAACATTATTCAACAGAAATTGACAAAATTATTCTTCTTTGAATTACACTTACATGCTATATTTTATGTATGATTTAAAATTAAAGAAAAAACCTAATTTCTTAAAATACCTAGATAGATTTACTATTTTAAAAGGCTAAAGAAATTGTAATGTCATCTAATAAATACCTGGGAAAAATTAATACTGTTTTGGATGCATATTTCCACTAAAAAAAATTATGGCAAGAAAAATTAAAATCTAAATCACAATATGTTCCTTCTGTTACCCTTGATAACAATAGTAGTAGCCACATAAGACAGGATATTTAAAATCAGCAGAGAACAGGATTTTCCAGAGTAACAGGTTGCAGCATTAGTTGGCAAACACTGTTCTTGGGTCTACAAGTAGAAATGTTGACTATAAAACAGTGATTTTACTGCATTCAGAGCTGATAATCCTTAGCATTTCAAATGTGGGCAATGCAAGTTCAAAGGAATAGTTCAACTAAAGAGTTTCTCAGGGAGAACAGGAGGCTGTTCAAAGGTCTGGAAAAATCAAACACTGAAAGGAAGATGAAAGGTTTAAGTATATTTAGACTAAGGAAAGTAAAAGACAGTACCAGTGTTCATATATATAAAACATAGCTTTTAAGGAGTTTATTCCCTTCTCAAAACTCATTTCACATCAGACATTAAATAACAGTTCTGTGTTGGGATGTGCAGCAGAGAGGACTGTGCAGTACTACAGTCCTTTCTTGGGAGGCTGTGGCAACTCCTGCAGATCCTCTTCCTCAGAACAGGTTGTACAGGTGTTTGTTCGTAAAAGGCACTGATAAAGCTGACCCAACATTTGCAAAAGAGGTGGAACTCTTCTAATTTTGTTCAGTCTCAATTTCTGCTCTCTAGTGATTTTATTATCCAGCTTCATTATACATTATGCATATTATTATGCAGAAAAAAAATCATGAAGTAATTCAGAAAGTTGAATTCAAAGCAAAATTTTTGGAAAAACTAAAACACAGGGCTATATCCTGGAAATTAACAACACTTTCATTTAAATTTCACAGCAAGTATTTTCAGATTGAAATAATATTTTATCTTCAAATGTTCTAGCTTTCCCATAATTATTATATTATTTCTCTATATAATTATTTCATTGCTTTCACACTGGTTTTTACACATCATATGTGTAAATACCAGTATTAGACATTAACAACAATGTTGGTAAAAGTAATTTCATGGTGCCAGCTTGGGTTAGTAATGAGTTTATAAATTTCATGCCAATCCAACTAAATAGTACAAAATATAGCTATGAATTATTTTTGTTTTTTTCTATCTCCTTAAATATTTTACACTGCTCAATGTGGATGAGACAAATTACAAGTCAATTTTAAGAATTATAATGGATGGCAATTACATCTGTATTATTTCATATTTTCATTATTCTAATTATCCTTACAATAGACGTTCTGCCTCATTGTTCTCATGACAGTCTGCCAGAGAAGTGCTGCATCAGAATGCTAATTACTTGCCACATCCCCTCTTTGACAGTTGATAGTAAACCTTGATTATCTGATTTTACTGATGTGGAATAGTTTTGTTCAGAGGGGCCATATCACTTTAAAGCAGTAGCAACCCACATGGAAGAACTAAGAATGGAATACATATCAAAATACAGAAAAGGCTAGGCCATGCTTTTTAAATAACATATTATATATATATTTTTAAATAAATTAAAATTTAAAAAAATACTAAATATTGCAATTTAAGTATACATTCTAAAGTCATAAAGTTAAAGATATACTATCCCATTTTTTAAATAAAGCATTCTCAGCTATGGTTTATCTAGGAAATTTATGTATGATCACTGAGGTCCCATATATTTTATCTGATAAATATTCTTTTCTAATATTCAACCATCTAAACATCACATCTGCTTTTAATCAAAATAGATTCAACCTTTGTCTTGCCATGTATTTCCTCAATAATCAAGATTTTTCTCTGACTAAATTCTGTTTAGAAATATGGCATCTTAGTAAGATATAACTGGTTTATTTAATATTAATATATTAATGTATGTAGTCCAGTGCTGCATCTATCTCTGGAGCCCCCAGCAGGGAAAGGAGACTGAACTGTCGGAGGAAGTCCAGAGGAAGGCCACCAAGCTGATTAGTGGGATGGAGCACCTTTCTGACAAAGACTAAGGGAATTGGATGCTTCAGCCTGTAGAAGAGAAAGCCACAGGGTGACCTAATTGTGTCCTTCCAGTACCTGAAGAGAGCCTACAAGAAAACTTGCTACACGAGCATGGAGAGACAGGAGAAGAGACAATGGCTTCCAAGTGAGAGGAGGGTGAGATTTGATATCAGAAAGAAATTCTTTGTTGTGAGGGTGGTGAGGTATTGGTTGCCCAGAGAAGTTTTGGATGCCCCATCTCTGAAAGTGTTCAAGGTTGGGGTGGATGAGGCTCTGAGTAACCTGGTCTAGTGGAAGGTGTCCCTGCTACGTCAGGAGCGTTGGACCCAGATGACCTTTAAGGTCCCTTCTGACCCAAATCATTGTATGATTCTATGGTATCAATTGCCCAAAATTGAATTTTGCACATTCATTTAAGCATACATATAAATGAAGCTGGTGAATAATCATCCCACTCTGTAAAATATAAATATTCATTTGAGTTTAAGTGCACTATCTTAGATACTCTGGCTTTCTTAAATGTGAGGTGTTTAACTACTATGCAGTTACAGGGCCCAAAGTATTTAATGAGTCATTTATTCAATGTGAAAGATAAAATAAGAAGCATTTTGCTAATCATCTAACTTTAATTTCTACGATTCTCCAAACCCCCATGTTCATGAGAAACAAGCTTGACTTTGGAACCAGACTGAAATTAATTGTGGATCAAAAGTCAATTCTGTCTTTGGATGAGAATAAACTAACTGATCTTTATGGAGTGGATTACTATGGTTTAAAAGAAAACAGTTGAAGGAAAGGACAAAAAGAAGGATTCAATTCATCTTGGATTTGACAGAAGTTACTGAAATAATAGAACTGGCACAAGAAAGAAAACTTCCTTGCAACTTTATTAGTATCCTTCTATTGTGTTGGTTCTTACCATACAATCTGCAGGGTCCAGCCTGTTCAGATTTGTGGCTATAAAAATTGAGACACAGCATGGTCTAGATTGTCTTGTAACTCAAAAGGGTTTAATAAATGAATGAAAATAATGCAGAAACAAAATATATAAGCCGTGCACAGTGTGAGGAAATCTCACACCTCGTACAACACCTAGAAAATGCCCTTGGATCTATTGTTCTGTCCCTTTTTCTACTCAATGTCCAAGGATGGTTCTGTTTGAAAATTCCCAGTAGGAAAGCTTACAGGGTTTGATGGACAGAGGAAAGGTCCAACAGGTGTTTCTCTCTTGGCACTCAGCCAATTACAGAGGGACATGTACAGAGCCTTCCAGACGAATCTCCTAATAAGTAAAGCAGTAAACTGAAACCTTCTCCTTATATAGAAACACCTTCCCAAGTATGGGAAGTGCATTACTACATCCTTCTTTATTGAAAATTTCAGCATTTCTCATGGGTTTGCTAGAGGCTGGTACCATAAGCCAGAGGGGTAGCATAGCGGTGCTGTGTTGAAGAATTGAATTTGAGACAAGATCAGGATGTTCATCCACTTAAGTCAGCTCAAGATATTGTTTGTGATGGAGACATCTTGTCTGCCTAAACATTTGGCACAAACATTTCATTTTATTAATAACACAAAATATGTTATTTGAAAACAGGAATTCAGGGCAAAAGAGGAGATATGTACACTTTTACAGCTCTGGGTCATAAATCTGTTGTCCTCTTGTTCTTACATAATATACATAGGAATATAACTCAATAGTACTAAATTCAGCCTACTGAAGCACTTGTCTGTTGAATCCTGGGTATCAGATGAAGCCAAAGGTCACAAGAATATTAATTAGTCATGTTTCTGCACTCATGATCATCATGAACATGGACCTCCTTATAGCAGTAATAGTGAAATAATTCTTCTCCCTGGTCCCTTTGTCAGTTAATTCAAATGTCAATGGACAATTACAGCTTCTGCACTCCAAAGTTCTTTACTATATCAATCTTCATGGTTCTTCAACAGCCTCACCTGACTGAGACTCCAAAAACTTACAGACATTTTGTGAATTCTTAATAAAATAAATTGCCCAAATGCTGAGATCATTCACATAACCAAGTTGCATATCAGCCCAACTAAAGTGACTATATTTTATAGTCAGTTACCAGACCCATCCTTTTGCTTGAACAATAATGTTAAATCACCTCTCTTCAAAAGTCTATTAAAACATCATGTCACTGTCACCCAGGAATATTAACTGTATATATAAAACTCATTGGACCTCAATGGTTATCTTTCAGTTTGTTCTAGCTTTCACTCTTCCCCTTTATCATGATGTACTTAATAACTTGGATTAAAACACAGCCCAAATCAAAATATTTAACATTTTCTACATTTTATTTCTGCTATGTATCTGTCTGTATAGGTAAGGTGTCTTTGTATGTTCTGAAAATGCAAAAATGCTGAGACATTCATGTTACCAAGCTTAATATCTGTGATGCAACAAAGCGCATTAAAAAGAAATACCAAAACATTGGAATAAAAAAAATTCATGATCTCTTGCTTAGATTTCGTATTGTAAATTTCATTTTTTCCTAAGATTCTACTTTTAAAATTAATTAGGGAACTTATCTCAGACTTTTCAGGAGTTAGAAACTTTGTGTAAAATGGTCCCAAGCAGTCTGCGAAATATTTTTTCTGAAGGTGTTAATGAGTGATGAGTTATTATTATGCATGACAACAGCATTAAAAGCAGAAGAAAGTGCAAGCACTGTTTATACATGGCTTGATTCTCTAAAACCCAAATATAAATTGTAGAGATTTCAAGCAACAATAACTGAAAGTTGCAGCACTAAATGCAGATTACTCTGTCAAAAATCACTTGAATAGTTTCAAAATATATAGTGATATTTTACTATTTTAGTATTTTAGATTCAACTTCAGTTCACCCATTTAGAAAAACCTGGTGTAAATGTGATGATTTTTTTGTATAAATTTCCAAAGAAAAGAGAAGACAGACACATTATATAGTCTAACTCTAAGTGTCATTTTTCATCATTTAATGTTTCATTTCACACAATACACCAAAGAAAAAAATATGCATAGGCTGTTTCAGTGGTGCTATTTTCTTTGTTCTGTTTCTGTGCATTTTTGTTCTGTTTCTACTTTGCAAAAATGACATAACTTTTATTGTAATTATGATATTAAAAGGATTTCTGAGTATTTTAATTGAATAGTCAGAATATTCTTACAACCATACTCATCTTTGTATTATATGTTATTTAATCCACAAGATGCGTTAGGCCATTTATACAAAAAGTCAATTCAACTGTTCTAATGCCTGGAACAAAGGGAGAAATACATTGTTTTAGTTATTGAAGCAAGACTTCACATGCAAATTCCCATTTTAATTATGAAGGGCTAAGAACGTGCATTCCATTTTTACCTTCTATATAGTAGAAAAGTGTGAGCAGTAAGAGTCTAGCCAGCAAAAGAAAGTAGGAAACTTTGAATATTTAAATTAAATATTTTCTTCAGAGTTAGAAGGCTTAAAGGACTGATCAGGCAGCCTGTTTCACTTCTTGTTACGGCTTCAAGTCTTTAATCCTTCCCTGCATAGAACAACACACATTTGACAATGCTTGTTTTATCTTCATGTCTAGATGTCCTAAGACATACATTAAGGAAAAAAATCTCCCCTCAGAATATACTAGAAAGCCTTCCTGCAGGGGCCAATCATTAGACAAAACATAGTAATCAGTCAGAAAAAAAGTCTTCTTTAATGAATTTCAAGAACACACTTTTGAGGTAAGATCTAACTAGAGCTTAGGAAGCAGGCAATTACTGATGGAATGCTGCAATTGAAGGCAATGCTGAACAGCACTGCTCACTGTGCTTCTATGACATAACTCCTCTCTGCCATTAAGCAAGCTGTATCCATTACACAAAGAAAACATTCTGCAGTATCTACTAATAGTTTAATTAAGGGCAGTGATAGGATGTTATGAGCACTTATCTGTATACAGTAATTGCAGTAGAACAACTAAGTTTTATCCTGATAGCCTGTCCAAAATTACTACCTCAGTTGAGAGGCAGACCTTCATTGTTTAGAGCATGACCACAATCACACTTGATAATGACCATATAATGCAAAGTCAATTTGCATCACAGCCTTTCTTTTCATCTGGAAAAATTTACTCAGAAGAGGTAATTTAACAAGACTTTTAATTCTTCTAGAGTCAGAACCTTGTTCTTATCCTGCTCTCAAATCTCCTTTGCAGAGAAAAGAAAGGCTCTCAGTTTTTTAGAGATCTGAGATTGAATGCTGAGAAGACATAAATAATGACCATTAGTGACTCTTGGGGAGTGCCAAGACATTTATAAATACAATTAATTGGCTTTTATTCCAATCATTTGTATATTCGTAGGAGGCTTATTTTTTTTCAAAATATCATCTTTCTGTTCTGGCTGTACAAACAAGAGTAATCATAAGCATTTAAGTTAAAAGACATGATTGATTAATACCACATTTTTACTATAATATTCTCCTGACTTTAAAAATGGTTTTATTTTATTGACTAAAAAGCCACTTTTTTATTCAATATAAGTTTCCTTCCAGTAAATAGCTTTAGCACAGCTCTTCTACTAATCACATACTCACAAACCTTGATTTTCAGGAAAGAAAATTTATTAACCTGAGTCTACTTTTCTCTACTTTCTTGGACTTTATTTATTTCTTCTGAAAAGAGGTAATACTCTTGATCCATATTTCCCAGTATACCTGCACCCTGCAGCAGTAAACTGCTCTGCCTGAACAAACTGTGCCATAGTGGCACTTTTGAAAAGTGCAAGTAACAGTGCTAAACTGAAAAAGAAGAAAAAAGAAATGCTGACATCCATGAATCACAGTTCACCTAAGAGCAAACATGACAAACTGTTCACAGGAAATAAAGTGGTACTGAGATTCCGTGTGAGATGGCAGAGATGAATCATCACCAAATAGAGAGCTTCTGTGCATGTCTGTTCATCAGAAGGGACAGCTGAACAGAGCACACTGTGAATGTAAGGCAGTGACATATAGAGCTATACGTGGAAAAATGAGCTTTGCAATCAAGGCTTAAAGCTCCCTTTGGTGCCATAAAAGAGCTGTTATTTAGCTTTCTTGTGTTATCTTTAAGTGTTCTGGTACAAAATCTTTTTTTCTTTTTTTTGGAAGATCACCTACAAGTTAAGATTTCAATTATGAAGGATATCATTTATTCAGTTGGTCTTTTCTGATTGTCTGGTATGTTTCATATATTTTAATTTTTTGAGACAAGAGGGTTGCCAAAATATATTTTCCTCAGTAGTTTCACTTTTATAGTGGCAGCTGGGAACCACAGAAATGTTTTATTCTTTGCTCAGTGTATAACACAGGTGTTATAATATCAACAATATTTTCTATTCACTTGAGAGACCTACGGAAAGGAATATGAAATTGACTGAGTAGGAAATGTAATGCAGGAGAACTAGCTCCAAGCAGAAAATTTAGAGATTTTTCTTCAGTGACTTATGCTTTGAAAAAGAGGGCAGATCAAAAATGTATGGGTTTGCATGAGGACAAATTATACCCAATATACACATGTGACTGTTCTTGCAGCACTTTGTACTCTGTTGTAACTTTGATGGTTAACTGGAAATATTTTGGATTAAAGAATAGATTTTGTATTCCATATGCTTATTGAAAAGTATATTGCCTCCCAACAAAAATAGTAAAACACATTTCTTTCAAAATAATAATTGAAAAGTCTCGCTTTAAATATGCTTGAGTTAAAGCATTTGTGATTCTTCCCCATTTTTTTAACCAAACATTGATCAACTCAATGTGGGTATAGAGATAACTTCAACAAAAACAGATCTTTGTGTTCTAAAGGACAAAATTGTTGGATAAGACCTTTTTCAGCAGATTATAATAGTTGGCAAGTGTCTGCCTTCCTGTTAAAATACTTTTAACTCTATGCTATTGAAGTTCTTTTCAAGAGCTACAGAAGAAGTTTGATAAGAATTAATGATAAAAACACTATTTAGGAATTTAATAGCATAAATTTATTAAAATAGGTTTGTGGAGGAAGGAAAAAATTATATACCAGGTTTAAATTAATTTTTATTTATTGTTATTAAAGGGATTAATTTGTTACTGAATTTTCAAACATGATGATTAAAAAGAGTTGATGATTGAAAAGAGTTGGTGATCATGAGAACTCTCAGCTTTACACAAGAGTAAAAAATTTTTCCAATTTTGTTTACCCTCTGAAATGAACTCTTAAAGTGTTCATTCAATCTCTAAAAAAGCAAAAAAAAAAAAAAGTGACAAGCACTAATGTACAGTTAGACTTCACAATTTGCAAACAGATGACAGACTGAAAAGAGTTCATCTGGATTATGAAATCAATATACATGAATAGTGAATATACTCAAATGGAACATTATGGGATTACATATTTGTAACAGTATTAGATATTCATGGACTCAAACTTACAAGTTCAAGTTCTAAAAACTCTATTTTGCTGTTTTTACTTCCAAATCCCCATACAAGCAATACATCTTTTACAGTCAACATTAATCCATGGAGTTTAGCATCACAATGCACCCAGTAATCAAAGTCTACAAAAGCTGGTGAAAAGTGTTCTTGCTTTCAAAAAAGTCTTGAATCCAACTCTGTAGAAGAATCAACATGTTCATGTATGATAGAAACTGAAGGTCTTGAAAGTTTAAAAAATGCTTCAATTGTAGTTATTTTATTTTTCCCCATTCTCATACAGCAAGAGTTAGCTTTCTAAAATACTTCTTAAGTATCTATGTTATGATATTTATTGTTGAACTGTCTCTGGGATCACCTCTAAATAAATTACTCTAAAAATAATCAGTCTCCAAGTAAAAAAAAAACAGATTCAGTTATTAAAACTGAATTCTTTATTTGGTAAAACATTTTTATATTTAATATTATTTATATTATTATTCTCTCTCAGATGTTTGTGTTCTTGGTTTTTATTCCCAGAAGCTACTGTTCATGAGCCTTGAAATTCTTATATTCTTAAATCAGCCCAAATGCTTTTCATACTGCCAAATGTTATAGCTTAAATGTGCAAACATAACATTGTAATTTTAATCAAGTGTGAACATTAATAAAACCATATTACATAGATTTAAAAAGAGAAAAATTGTCTCTAATATGTTTTTCTTTACAAGCAAATGTAGGTAATTCCTTTTTCCAGCTTATTTTAAAATTAATCTGTGATATGCTCCCTTTAACAGGTTTCTTACTGTCTGTTTTCTGAAGTTGTTTTAAACTCCTGTGTCAGGGATTTTGAACCTTTATCAGAAGTGAACACCATGTATATCCTTTCATTTTTGACATCTCTCATTAAAGGAGTTAAAAGAGTTTTTTGTAAACAGTTCTGTCTTTGGAAGCTGAAAGTAGATTTCCATCATCTTGAGACTTAAAAATCCAAAAGTTTCTCTTTGGATGCCTCCTGAGAATCAGGACTGATACTATCAGCAAAGGCTACCAGCTTGTCACAATGTGTTTAATAATCAAAATAAGTTTAAAAGAAGTAAGAAGAACAATCAAACTGCTGCACAATCTATTTTGGAAAGGTTTGGCATCATCTATTGAGAAAAAAAAAAAAAAAATCTTGCTTTTCTTTCCTAATTGTCATTTGAAAAGATAAAGTCAAACTGTTTTCATGTTTATAATATGTCAGCTAAATGCATCTAAGGAGTCTGAGAAAACATTTGGAAATAGGAATTTACAAACTGAGAGAGAAAGAAGTAAAAAAAAATAATAAACTACAAAAAATAAAATTTCTCTAAACAAAATGTTAGCTCTTCAGATTTTACCTGAGACATTCATGACAGAGTGAAAATAAATGGAGAATAGATATCTGTATTAGCAAACTTTGCATCATAAAGACATTCCAGGTAGTGACTCAGGATAGAAAGCAATATTACTGTAAACAAAGGCATCCATTATTGTAGGTAACTACCTACATGGAGAGGAATTCAAGCTGATGGTGGAGTAGCAGCAAGCCATTCAATTTCAATGAAAGACCTTTTAAGAGAAATAAGCTTTCAGAGCAATCCTTTTCCTAAGATAGCCTCAGAAAAAGAAAATCCTGCCCTGCCTTCAGTCCCTCTGTGGGTTGCTCTAGCAGGTGCAAATTGCAAAGTGCAGGGATCATAATGATGCATCAGTACCTCATTATATGTTAACTCCAAAAACAAGCGACATTCTAAACGTAAAAAACCCCTGAATGCTATTCATCAATAAAGTTGTTAGCGTGCTTGTTAAACTCTTTTTAGCCCACATAACTGGAAAGATAGAAAAGTAAGAAGTATATGTTATCAACTAGCCTGTTTTGCTTGTGCTAGGAAAGAAAGTCTAGAGGAAGATGGCTAAAAATTACTAGAAAGACATAACAAAAGATATTGTATTTTGCAAACAATTAAAACACAGGAGGAGTTCTATGATGATGATAGAGTTGACTTCTTTAGCCTGGAGAAGAGAAAGATCTGAGAGACTTCATTGTGGTCTTCCAGTACATAAAGTGGGTCCATAAGAAAAAGGAGGAGTGATTTTTAAATGGGCAAATGTTATGCATAAAATGTATAATTAGCATTTTATTGTACTATATTTGTAAATACCATGTATAAAACCATAGTTCCTAGTTAATAAAGCCAAGCAAGAAAACAGTTTCTCTCCCAGCAAGCAAAACCCAGCTGCCAGATTACCACAGAGGGGTGTCGCCCAGGAAAGGACACAGATCTTGATAAGTCTATAGAGAGACAAAGACCAGGAAAGCCCCACCACACCCCGGATGACTCTGCTACAGAGAACCAAATACAGATCTGCACCTCCATACCGGGCTGGGCCGCAGGGAATGTGAATAGACTGCTTCCGGTAAACCTATTCACACACCCACTGCTCCTCTGCAAGTAAATCTGCATTTCTACATCTGGGATGATCAGAACATCCTGGCTACCTGAAAATGTCCTCAGAAGACAGCGGGACATGCATATCACCAACATGGATGATCTACTCACATACACACACACATGAATATTTCCCCAAAAACCATCACTCCATTCTTCACCACTCAGGAACTCTATTCAGTAGCCAGCAACCGATGATGAATATCAATGAAGCTCAGACTCTTAACAAAGAACTAAGAGTTTCTTAGCCTTAAGGCTGGAAAACTGTATAAAAGCTGGCTGTAAAAATGGCAAATTGTGAACTTGGGAGGATCAGTGCAGGCGAGGCTGATCCCGGGTTCACCCAGGTCCGACTCCCAGGCTGGGAACTGCATCAGTGATGGCGAATCCAAATTTTTGATTGTATTGAATATTAATAAATTCTTTATTAATGTTTATTCAGCTGATTTCATTCATAACAGCAGACAGTGGCAGCACAAGTGGCAGCAATGGTCTTAAACTAAAAGAGGTTTAGGTTGTATGTTAAGACAGATGAATTACTCAGATGGCAGTGAGGCACAGAAACAGATTTCCCAGAGAACTTGTGGAAGGCCCATCGATGGAAGTGTTTAAGGACAGGTTAGACGGGGCCCTGAGCAACCAGATTTAGTAGGTGGCATCCCTGCCCATGGCAGGGGAATTGGAACTAAATTATATTTAAGGGCCCTTTCAAATTGATCCTTTCTGTAATTCTATGATTCTGTGATTCTCTGAAGCTATTTTTAGCTCTAAGTACAAACCAACTTGATCCTTACTTCCTTCTGGTATCACAACAGGTTTGTCTTCCCACATATTCAAATGACATTTAATTTCTCTACACATCTTCCTACACTTACATGCTTTCATGTTATCTTCTATTTACTTTGGAAAAAAGCAATGCAAAATTTCTTACATGGGGTATGTATTTATCATGATTATTTTCACTAAGTTGTTTTCTTTTTCTTTAATCATGTAATTACAACACTAATTGGACCACATGGGGATTAAGATATTCTCAAGGTATTTTTTAACATTATCTTCTATTTAACTAGGATACTGAATGTCCCCTTGTGAAAATACTTGCTAATTATTAGAGCATGTGGGAATTGTTCAAATTCAGATTGTGATGATAAGTTTTTTACTAACAAAGTCACTTCGGATACTGAATTTGAAAAGCATCTCAATAATTGTTAGTACCTGTTTACCTGGTAGGAGATACTTAAATATGTGTTTCTATGAATGAGCCCATTTGTCATAATTTTAAGTATTTTAATCTCTTCTCTTACTTTTCTGCATAGAACACAGAACAGTCTGTTACAGACCTACTGCATTTATTCTCCATTTAGCTTTGTACCAGTTCTCATTATTAACTTTCCTTCACCCATAAAAACTGTTCTTAAGGAAAATTTTATTAATCTTTATACAAAATGTGGCTCAAGAAGCATTTCATAGAACAGAATAGCATATTTATTTACAAAGGTCATAAGTAGACTAGCAAATGGTGGGAATAATGAGTTTATAAAGTTTGATGATGGCCATGAGAAGCTGTAGAAAGCTTTCTTAATAATTATCACTCTAATGCAGATGATGATCTATCAGTGCTGATAAATTACAAGTGTATGAGGAAAGAGTATGAACAAGATATTGCCTCTTTAGGAAAAACAAAAGATAAAACAAAGGATACAATAATTCTCTGAAGACTGTTCAGTATTGATAAAGAAAAAAACAAAGTAAGCCAAAAACCCCAAATATTGTGCAGTTAATACAGCAAGACAGAGTATAAAATATGAAACATCATTATGCCAGTACATAAATTAATTACAGATATAAATATTTGACAGTTAATCTCTCAAAGTAAAGACTATTATTGAAAAGGTATATCTGTGGTAGGTTTAACTGGACAGAAATTGGATAATTTCAGCTATGGTGTGAGTTCCATGCAAACAGGCCTTTTTTGTCAAAACCAGGATGGATCAAAGTCTCATTTGCACAGAGAAGGAGAGAAATTACTTGTTCCCTGTTTCTCAAAAAGTAGTCAAGAACCAAACCATATTTTCCGTGGCAGGTTGGAAACAAAAGGTGAAATCTAGAGTTCATTATAACATGGTAAACATGAAAAGTTTACATGGGTTCAAAACTGATTGTAGAAATTCATTGAGGAGTTTCAGAGAAACCTTTGTCTCAAGCACTTCAGACACAAATTTTAAAAGGTTGTGTCAGAAAAATTGTAACTGTCTGCTTATCTTTTCCTGAACTTCTTCCTAGACATTCACTTATGACTCAGGGTCAGAAATATTGGACACAGTCTCTGATAGAAAAAAATGAAGAAACCTCTTGATACTGTAAATATGTTCTATTTTTATTTGTTTAGCTGTGAGTCATCTGCACTGTGATAACTGTTGAGAACTGGCCTTGTGGGCTCTTTTAGATACTACTCAGGATATAAACTTACCTGTTACTTGAGTAAGCAAGATCCAGCAGCTCCAGGAGGACAGGTTAAACCCAGCTGTGTCTCCAAAAGGAGCACAGTCCCATAGAGTATGGGCACAACAGGCAGTGCCAGTTGGTCCATCAACTGATGCAAATATGGCAAGTGAGGACCCAGCTCCAGAGGACATCCAGAGACCCAAATGCAGAGCAAAGTAGATGAGGTCTGGGATATAAAAGTGAAGTAATGTGACTCAATGTGGCTTAGGGAAAGAACTCCATGCAAAGTCAATTTATCTCCTGTTATATATGGAGTATGCGATTTGTATTTTTCCTGTATCATTTCTGTATATTGTGTATATAAATGTAATATAAATTTGGGATAAATCTAAACCTAACACACTCTGAGACAGCCACAGAGGGTTACCTCATGTGGGAGTCGCTTCCAGGAATGATAAGCTGATTTGATTACCATTGAGGCAGGACAAAAGCCAGGAAAACAACTATCTCCTCGAATCCCCGTTGCCATAGAAAGACCCGTTTGAGATATGAGAAGTGAATAGGGGATTCCTGGCAGTCCCCTTTCACACAAGACCTTGGCTCCGGGAATTCATCTACGTTTCTACAGCAAGGCTGATAAGGACACCTGCACCAGTCCCGAGATGTCATCATGGGATCAGCAACCAGAGGAAATTTCATCAAGGCTTGAGTGGACCATCCTCTCCTGCCATGAATAATTCCTGAGGAAGCAGCAAAGCCATTGTATACTGTATGCACATCTCATTCACAGACCCCGGAACATCTTTAACNGATGTCATAGGTGACAACCCATTACATGGCCTCAGGTGCTGGGTCTAGATATTAGCTCAGCCCTTTGTGCTTGCAAACTTGTGTGTCTCACTCTACTTTATGCATAGTTCATGAAAGAACAAAGAGCTGGATTTTATTCTTGCAGTATACTGAATTGTCTGAACACCACAAGCATATAGAAGTACAAAATCACAGTAGCATTTGGCATTGTTATAGGTTTACTCTGAATTTAAAAATTAATCAAAAAAACTTATACTGCAAATACATGGAGGTATTAGTAAAACTGACATTTCAAAGACTACTGACAGCTAAAATCTAATTTATTTCTATAATGTCAAGAATGAGTTGCCTTACATCTAAATAGACCATAAGAAATGATCTTAAACTTGAAGGAAGCCATAGGTAATCTTTTTGAGAAGAGGAAATGAAAATCAAATTCTCAGTTCTAGTTCAATTGAAACATCTCAGGCAAAGGTGACAGAATAGATAAAACATTTATATTAAAAAATGCCATGTTGCCTGGAGCTTATTGATAAATGCTGCTTTATTAGACTCAGCTATTCCTGAAGATAAATGCGTACAACTTTCATTGATTTCCTTCAGCTTATATTTTGATAATCATTCAGAGTACCAGTACAACTTGACATTTCATGCTACTGAGTCAAATTGGTCTTACTGAACAGTCATAAAAACTGTAGAATCTCTGAATCATTCATACTGGAAGGAGCCTTGACAAGTTACCCAACACACCTTCCTTCTCAAAACAGAGACAACTTTAAATTCAGACAAGTGATTCAAAACTTTTTATAAGAGCCTTGAGTTACTCAAAGAACTCATATTTTCTGGGCAACATATAAAAAAGCTTATTAAATCTGATAGTGATTTTTTGTTGTTTCGGTTTTCTTGGTTTGGTTTGTTTTTTTCCTAGCAAGGCTCTTAGAACTTCTTCTGTTTCAATTCATATCCCCTGTCTCTCATTCTTTCATCCCTTAGTACAAGGCTCAGCTCTATCTCTTTGGCTACCTACTAGTAGGTATCAGAAGGCTTCTATTTATTATCCCTCTGAATTTTTTTTCTTCTTCAGACAAAAACAAAAACCCCATATCTATTCTAAGTAAGACAGAACAACATTTCTCAATTTGACCTATTGACAAGTCCTGCTAGCTCAGGAGCTGCTGTTGCCAAGGCACTACTGGCTCCTGCTCATCCTGCTGCCCACAAGCACACCCAGGTCCTTTTCACAACAGTGGCTCAGCCAGCCTGCTGATGTTAAAGGATCCATTAACATTATTTGTGATTATTGTTCTACTTATTAAGTGTAATAAAATGTGTGCCTTACAGGACGTGCAGAAAAGAGACAGACTGTTGCTTAAAATAACAAGGTGTCAGGAAAAAAAAAAAATTACCCCAAAATCTCTTGACAAAATGTTATGCCTAGTCAGGAAAATGGTAATACTCCTATTAACTTTGATGATAGTCATGATTCCACTTCATCCCACCACATAAGGTCTGTGTCAACTCTTTGGCACAGTAAAATATTACCTTGGGAAGCAGCCAGTAGAGAGTATTCTTCTGCCTAATGCTCATAGGGAAGGACTCAATAATCAGTACTAAACAATGTCCTTACATAATGAGGAGCATCTGGACCTTGTAAAAGGGTGGATATACTTCAAAAGCAGCCTTCCTTAATGCAGAAGTCATGTCCCTGTGCCTGTCCTGAGTATGTTTTCTGACAACAGCCAGAACTGAAAGCTCAAGGAGAGGCTGAAACATTTTCAGTTATTTGAAAAAGAAACTTGACTGCCAGCAAATGACACTAGTTTAAGGTCAAAATTTCCATATAAAATTTATTTATTTTTGTTGACATATTTTGAAGTATTTTTACAAATATACTTTTTTATAACAGACTTTGGACATACATATTTGTTTGTATAGATGATAACATCCACATTAATGCTAGGAGAGGAAAAAAATATCAAAGTCAAGAGAAAAATTTTAAAAAAAAGTTCAGAGAAGTTCAAGATATAAATCAAACATTTGCCTGTGATGTTTTACCAGATAAGAGACAGAAACGTAATTTCACTTCTCATTTGGCATCCGTATTTCCTGTTAAGCATCTAACCACTTTTGCAGAACCTCAGAGGTTCATCATTCTTTATGAGTCCTTTTCTCTTTGTCAGCAGTTGCCTATTATTGCTGTTACAATCTATATAACTAAAGAGACTCTGATGACACAGCTGCTGCAGAAAAAGGTGGCTGCAGTGATTATGTTAATGAGATCACTAATTTCTTGCATAAATATACCTTAAAATTGATGTACTGCTTTGTGTGTCAGTAGTTGGGTTGATGAATTATCTTGAACAAAATGTAAAAATGTTGTTAACTCAGTTGTTATTTATTTGTATTTCAGTAGCACCTACAAGCCACAGTAAGCTGAGATCTCTGCCAAAAATATCCTGTTTCCCTATAAGAACCTATATAATCAGACAACAGGATTTTAGTCCTTCCCTCGATGTGCACTTCTACACCTCTACTACTGCACTCTCATAAAACTTCAGCTGGAATACTGCTTCCAGATGAGGTTCCCATATTAAAAAAAAAAAAAAAAAAAAAAAAAAAAAAAAAAA
>WEIU01003964.1:74054-84759 GCA_013389925.1 Aegithalos caudatus
GCCAGAAAGTTATGAGAGGGCTAGAGCAGCTCTCCTGTTAAGAAAAGTTGAGAGAGTTGCATTGTTCGTCTTGGAGAAGAGAAAACTGCATAGAGAGAATTTTGTGAGCTTTCAATATATAATAGGAATCATATAAAAGTGGAGCAGAAAGACTTTTTACAAGGATCTATAGTGATAGAACAAGGTACAATGGATTTGTTCTGAAAGAGGTAGATTAAATATAAGGAAGACATTTTTTACAATAACAATGCTGATACACTGGAACAGGTTGCCCAGAAAAGCTACTCCATCTTTGAAATTGTTTAATATGGGGTTTGACAGTACTCTGAGCAACCTGGTCTAGTGGAAGGTGACCCTGTTCATGGCAGGTGGGTTGGAACTAAATGAACTTTAGGGTCCCTTTCAAACCGAAGAGTTCTATGATTCTATGATGCTACGAAAGAGATATAAGAGACCACAAAGATATAGAGATATAATAACCTAAATACGCTGTTTAACAGACCATCAATAAAATGTTGGAAGCCTCTTCACTCCTAAATTTATCATGTAACAGAGAAAAAAAAATATTTGTTTCAATATTAACAAAATGAAAGATATATTTCAGGATGTACGGGGTCAGTTTTCCTGACTGTAAAAGCCTAATTCCTCAGCTCATGAGATATTCACCCTCTGTTCCATCAATTGAGATGCAGGAGAGATCTAGGATTAGTTCATACATGTGCTGACTCTGAGACTTAACAATTTCTTTTTTCATTTCTGCAGATAATATCAACTTTTGTGGTTGATTACCTCCCATATATGAGGACTTGGGTTGCCTGCCAGTCTGTAAGACCACTGCAAATATATACATAGTCTTGTGATGTAACTCCTACTTTAAAGACTTTCTTGAGTTGGCTGCATAGACACATAGTTTGCATATTCCTGAGGTACACCTTTTTTGATGACAAGAGTTTGTCAGGTTTTTGCCATTAACTATAAATAGAAGCTCAATTTGGACAGCTGTAATGTGTCTAAAGCTAAATTACATGATATGCATATCTGCTTTTTAACAAGATAGGGTTTTTTTATAAGCTCACTTCCCTGTTAGTATTGTTGATATATTCACATTCAAAACACAGACTTAACCTAAGTTCCTTGGAAGATGACATTAGTTACAGAAACAGATTAAAAATTTATCAATCTCATCTGTAGACAAGACTTCCAAATCCTTAGAACTTTTACAGTAATATCCCTTCAAAATTAGCTCCCCAAAAAACGGGCAGGAAGCCAGGATAGTTCAGCCATAGCCTGTCCTCAGCTAGAAATGTGACTTATTTAGACAGCACTCATGGTGGGCCTTTTGTATACTTTGAATATGTACACTGTGATGTATTTGCAGAGAACATTTGAAACTCATAGAGCAAGTGTGACGAGCATGTATAACTGAAGGCAATGACCATATCCATAGATAAGCCCAAAAAGAGATGAAAATCTTTATTCTGGCAACTGCTGATTCTTGCACTTCTAAAAGTTTTTAGTCTTACATTATACAGTGTATAAACACAAGCATGTGTGCAGATGTAATCTAGGGGTACCATTATCAAAGAATCTCTTCTAATAGTGACTGTTTTCTACATGCTATCTGCACTCAGACTTTGGCTTTTAAATACTTCAGCCTGCCTCTTAAGAGATATGATATTTTCATTATGTAATAGCCTGCCACAAAATTTGTCTAGCAGGTTGTAGCACCAATTAAGTGAGGAAGACATATAGATAATACCCAGTCTCAAAATAAATATGGAAAATGAGACATTAATTAAAATTAACAACATAGTGTGATCTCAAACAGCTAAAAATATTCTAGTAAAGAAAAAAGGGTAACTTAATAGAATAAGCAAAGCAGGAGATTTGGTTTATTTTTAAACTAGCATTTTTCAAAACTAAAGTTGTTCAGAAGTACCCTAGGTGTTTCTAAATAAAGTAGTTTGATCGTTGAAGATTATCTCTGTTGCTGACCACCAGTGGCCTCGCTAGTGGCCACTCCGATGCTGCGACCTTCCCCGGTGAGACCATCCCGGGATGGGTGTCTCGGACTTCCGAGAGGCACAGGCACTCTAGTGATCAGCTCTTTTGTGAAGCTGCTTGTGGCAGCTCGCTCCAGCAGCTCCCTCAGGCAAACGCAGGAGGCAGGCATCCAGTCTAGGAATCCTTTATCGGGCAGGAACTGAGGACTGAAGGCCCCTAGGGGCTCTGGGCATGAGGTTATATAGGGTTTGGGATAGGCGGGGCTAGCAGCTGGGACCAATCACAGGGAAGATAGAGAAAACAACCAGTCGGGGAGAGGATCCAAAATGCACCAATCAGGGAAAGGGAAAATCTAGGAAGTAGGGAAACAACCAATGCAGGGTATCAAATTAACATAAAGCCTCAAGGGCTCTTGGGGGGAGGGGGTGAAACACTGGTCTCCATGACCTGAAAAGAAGTCTCCCAGGGAGACTTCCCTGTGGTGAGCCTTGGCACTGTGAATGCAGCTTATGCACTGTGCTCCCTTCACGGGAGGGCAAGCTCCCCTGTGGTAACTTCAGGGGTTACCACGTATCTGTTTTTCATGGAGTTTTTCTGAAGTTATTTTACCCAAATTCTCATTGATCCCCGTGGGAATACTACCAGAGTGATAGCCAACACCCAAACTAAGTAGTTTAGAGCTCGGGCAGGCAATTCTTTTTTATTCTGTACTGGTCTGTGAAGATGTCTTTCCTTATGTATTTAATAAGTAATTTCTTGACTACCTTCAGGATTTCAACCATTAGTGAGCCCCCTGGAACTATGTGTTAGTATCTCCATCTATGTTGCACTCTTTTATCAAATTTACCTCAAAATGTTTCAAAATCAATTTATGCAGAATTGTTTTCAAGCTACTTTTAGACACAACTTGAGTCTGAAGGATTGTTAGCTCTGACTTTACACTGTTTGAGTGTACCTATACAGCCAGCTTGCATAAGCATTTCCATTGTATTTTGAGAATGAAGTAAAGTTTGTAAAGTTTGCTGTAAAGCCCTGTTGGAAATACAAGTTGAATGACAGTCTCCCACTGGTAAAAAAAAACAACTCTACAGTTCTTCAGTGCTTAACTGAATATTCAGTCCTCAAAAGATACTAACCTTTCACCAAGCTGCTCATTTGGTTTTAGATTATGCAACACATGCAGTGAATTCACATGCACAATTCCAAAGTACTCCTATAATGTGAATTGAAAATTGCACAGTTGAGATGCAAATATATTCTCATAAAATTACACCATTTACTTCTGGAAGCATACAAAATACAGAAATATAACAAAATATTTAATAATGGCATATTTTTACTCACTTCAGTAGGTCTGATTATGTGAGGGCAAAAAGAAAGGCCGACAGACTGAAAAATAAATTCTTCAAGTAAAACAACAGTTTTCTTCTTTTACACAAGCCTATTTCCTTGCAACTTACTGGAAATTATATGCTCTCTGGTTATGGCAGCAGCAGAGCAGACTTTGCAGTGGCAAGGCAATGTGATTTATGAATTTGATGGTGCTGCAGTTGACTAGTTCATATTTTCCAATAGTTGTCTTAATAGCCCAGATCAGTCATTAAAAGTCAAAAATTGCAACAAAAAGAGGTAGAGAAGTTTCATCTCAATGTGGAAATAAACTGATGTGTCCTACACGTTAAACCATTAAGTATTTGTATTACCTTTAAAAAGAAAATAGAATTTTTTTGTTTGGCTTTACATCTCCGAAAATTCAAGTTAAACAACTCCAAATAAACAAACATGGAAAGGCCTATGAATTCTTTAGAGAATGCTATTGTGCTATGGATCACAGATCCTTAGCTCCTACTGGATGTAGTGGATTGGCACTGACTGGATGCCAGGTGCTCACCAAAGCCTCTCTATCACTCCTTTCCCCAGCTGGACAGGGGAGACAAAATCTAACAAAAGACTCATTGGTCAAGATAAGGACATGGAGGTCATTCACCAGTTACTGTCATGGGCACCTCTCACAGGAAGCCATCCTCCATGGACTTCTCCAGTGTAGGGCCCTTTCTCTGGCTCCAGTTCCTCAGGAACTGCTCCAGTGTGGGTCTCCTGCAGCTCACAAGCCCTGCCAGAAAACATGTTCAACCGTGGTCTCCTCTCTCTGTGCATCCACAGGTTCTGCAAGAGCCTGCTCCAGTGTGAGCTTCCCACAGAGTCATAGTCTCCTCTGGGCATCCACCTGCTCTCATGTGAGCTGTCCTACATGCTGCATGTGGATCCCTGCTCTGCTGGGGACCTCCATGGGCTGCAGGTGGATATCTGGTCCATCATGGACCTCCACAGGCTGCAGAGGGACAGTCTGCCTCACCACGGTTTTCATCAAAGACTGCAGCGTCTGGAGAACCTCCTCTTCCATCCTAATATTTGGCATTTGTATTTTTATTTTAGCTAGACAACCACGTTTCTTTCAAAGCAGTTTTTGTTTTTCCAGTGACATTTTATTTTGTTAAAGTTTCTAACAAGATCTGTACAGCAAAACAGTCAGAGAACTCATTGGGAATCTGGACAGAACTTGTTGCTGTTGTGCCTGAAATAGCCAAAGCTCTGATGCAATGCAGGATGACATAAACAAACTGCCAGAATAGCATTCCATTGTAAGGAAAGCTTAGTGACTGAGCATCTGAATCTATGGTTCTATTATATCTGTCTAAATGTAATTCAGGAAACACTAACTGCTGTTAAGATGCACACTCATTATTAAATATTTTAATTACTGTTAATTATGATCTGTAGTAATGCACTTCCTATACTTAGGAAGGTATTTCTATATAAGGAGAAGGTTTCAGTTTGCTGATTTACTTATTAGGAGATTTGCCTGGAAAATTCTGTACATGTCTGTCTATGGTTGGCTGAGTGCCAAGAGAAAAACACCTGTTGGACCTTTCACCTGTCTGTCAAACCCTGTAAGGTTTCCTATTGGGAACTTTCAAACAGGACCATCCTCAGACATTGAGTAGAAAAAGGGACAGAACAATTGAACCAACAGCATTTTCTGGGTGTTGTAGCAGGTGTGGGACTACCCCACATCGTGCACGGATTATATATTTTGTTTCTGTATTATTTCCTTCATTTGTTAAACCCTTTTGAGTTACAAGACACTCTGGAATGTGCTGTGTCTCGTTATTTATCATAGCCACTGATCCAAACAGGCTGGACCTTGAGGAATATAAGGTAAAATCCCATAGGTGGGAATCTTATAATGATCCATAGTTATTTTCCAAACTTCTCTTTATTTTACAGAATTGTTGGAATTTCCTGAAGTAAGTTCACTTGTACAATCTCCTCTGAAAACTGTCTGCTTCTTTCAGCTCAAGTCAAAATCTTTTTCTGTCTGGGTTCCATTGGAACATCAGATATGAAACGTGATTCTTCTGTAATTTCATTAAAGGAATGTAGTTTATGTTTTCTCTTCTTTTTACAGAGGACAAGACAGTCACTTTATCATAAGGATCTTGACTTCAGTAGACCCTAACTCACTTTGATATGAAATTCCCTTTGATTTATGCAATTTATAGTACTGGCATTTTTCTGACCAAAACACAGTTAGGAACAGTAATTCAGGCAGCTGCAGCTATAATTTCTATTTTTACCTTGGTATAAAATCCTATCTTTCATATTTTCCCTTTTACAATGAGCGGATTGGTAAATTTTTGCACCTTGGACAATTAAACATGAATTTGATACATATAAAGCCGCCAGCAAACATGGCCTGCTTTGGAAAATCATTTATCAGTCCCAATTGCTTAAAACTAGGGTTTTGAGTACTTCCTTCTCTGTATTTGCATTTGCTAACACCTTCTTTTTTTCATCTTTATTCATGTACAGAATTTATGTTTTACTAAAAAAATCCTGTTTGTATTTTAGACACTCACTGGGATATACTCATCTACAATTTATAGGCACAAATCAATGAAGAATTTGAGATTATTGAAGCATACTTTCAATACCTATATTTAGA
Source organism: Aegithalos caudatus (assembly GCA_013389925.1). Lineage (NCBI taxonomy): Eukaryota > Metazoa > Chordata > Aves > Passeriformes > Aegithalidae > Aegithalos > Aegithalos caudatus. The sequence continues at coordinate 80,065 of WEIU01003964.1, forward strand.
GGTATTCAATACTACACCTGATTTTAAAAATAGTATTTTAAAATAAGTTTCTGATTACATTTCCTTACCTCCTTTCTGCTACTTAAATTTGATTTGTGGGCCCTGAAGATGGTATTCTACAATTTCAGAATCACTATGGGTTTAGGCATTCCCATGGGAGAGATCAAGGTCTTTTCCACTCTTTGCTCCCTCCTACTATCTCAGTCCTGAGACATATGAGATTTTATTTAGAGGAAACTGAAATAAACAGATTCTGTCACTTAGGATAATAAAATTCCTACACTGTCCCATTTATAAAGACAGCTGAATTATTTTTTTAAAAAGCTAAAGTTCCAAAGCAATAACTTTACAACTAGACTACAATCTAGACTATTAATTAGTATGATTAGAAATTTTTCCAGCTGAGACTCTCTCCCTCCCTATTAAATAATTGAACATCCAATGGGATCGAGAAAGAGGAGAAACTGCAAACCTGATTGTACAGCTTGTTGTTTGGTGTTCTCCTTTGGGCTACAGAAAAGTCAGGTTACAAGTTTCTGCTTCAAAATCTGGTTTAATTATTTATACAAAGAGAAATAGGTTCAATTGAATACCGAGAGGAGTTCACACTAGGATATCCAATATCTTGATGATTAGGGTACTCCCATGGGATACTAGAAACTTCTCTTTCCATTCTTATGGCAGTGAACACTTAATAATTTATACACAATAAAATTGCTTCAAGACAAGCTCACAAAAGATGATCCAGTACCCCAAAGATTAGGATACTTATTTTCAATTAAAACAGACCTGATTTCAACACTCATCAGATCAGAACCCCAAATCAGCAAGAACAAATGCTTGGAAACAGATTCCTCTCTCCTAATGCTTTGAACTCTTGACTGAAGGGTAAAATAAAAAGTTTTTGAGAAGCAGAGGATTTATGAGACAGCTAATCTGGAACTGGATTTTTTTTTTTCCTGAAGAGAATACCTTATTGTGAATATATAATACCAAGTGTTCTTTATACCTATCTCAAAGTGTTCCCATATATTGGCATTCTCATTTTGTGAACAGTTGTTAGCTTTTTGTGAATCTTACTTGTAGACACCTTGTTTTCTATACTATGCATAAGAAGCTTGGCCTTTAAATTTGGGACCCAAGGTTATAGCAGATTGCAGTGCATTACGAGGTACATCTAATCTAAAGGTTAGAAGTATTAAAATCCAAAACTAATCAACTTCATTTCTATGCACAGAGAAGAGAAAATACTCATTTTTATCCAAACTTCTTGTACATCTATATCACAGAAGAAACATGGCTTCTTAAAAATTTGTAGCAGCACAGACAAATTCCAGTTGGCCTCCAAAAGAGCATTTTACTTCAATCTATTCTCTTGATATGGAAATGCTTAGAATCTAAAATTTCTTAAAAGACTGTATAAAATATATATAGTTAATAGAAAAGCTATACTTTCTCTGACCTATTATGTCTCACTTAATTCTTATAGTCTTTTTAATGTGGATTTATTTATATATTATTTACATATTTATATATGCATCTACACCTATTCATTAGCATATAAGGTGAATTAAAGCACCAATAACCTTGTTAAACACTGGAAAACAAAGCAAAGAAAAAAACTTTCTTCTTGACTAAAGGTGAAATATATTTCTTTCTCTAGAGAATATTAATTTCTGAGTGTCAAATTCACAGTCAATGAGAGTCAGGTAATTATATAGTCCATAAATATGCTTATTCCCCTTGAATACTTATGCTACTTAAATACACGTAAGGTCTATAAATTGGGGGTTTTTTTATTATTATCTAAATGAAGCTATTCAATAAGCACTCAGAGCAAAACAGGAAAATGAAAACTTTGAGCATTATCAGCATGAAAAAATACTACAATTTCATAGCAAAGACCTTGTATTTTACTTCACATTACTGTTACAGAAATAATGGAATTGCACAGCAAACTATTATCCAAAATTATCACTATCAATATCATTGTAAATAATAAAAGGAATAATAAATATAAAATGTGCATCATAATTTTTTTTTTTATTTCTACTAGGTGTATCTGAATCTCCTACGTGAAAGAGAAACTGCTTAGAAGAAACTATCAATTTTAATATGTCCCCCGAGCAATGAAATTATTTACTCAACAACAATAAAATTTGAAATTTATCACCATATAACAAAATGTATAATCTACTGTGAAGGGAAATAATTGTAGTAGTAATAATAGTAATAGTAGTAATAACGTTGCCATCCATAAAATGTATTTTCCCCTTAGAGCCACCAAAAAAAAAAAATCTGTAATGTTTGTAAGGAAAAAAGTGTTTTAATTTAACATAATTTTCCCTTTTACATGCTTATTGTGTTATGTCATAGAAAGTATATAGCGAAGTTTCTTTCTAATTGGTCTGTCACACCATTTTCAAACTGCATGTGTATTTCAGTCTTTGATCAGCATAAAGGTAAAAAATTAAACTGGGGTAAACAAAGATGGGTGTGATCCCGATGCTCACTGTTATCACATCAATTTTCAAAGGCTGTGTCAGAACATATTTAGATGCTCTTATTTAAAGCTTTTACTGTGTGAACTCTTCCCCACCCAGGAGCTACTTATTTTATTGTCACTTGCCAGGCAAACCATAATTGAAGTACCTAAAACACCTGTTTATACATCTGACCAACATGTGTCCAGAACAACCATCAAAGGATTGTCTGAACTGAACACATTCAGTGTGAAACTGCCTAGAACTAATTGATGAAGATGAGGGTAAATATTGGCATATTATGGCATTTTATTAACAGATGCAGGCAGCCAAGCCTATTGTTTTCTGCATTCTTATGGATGTGAAAAAATCCCCTCAAAATGTGTCCATATTTCTTTTAAACTTTTAAACAGGGCTTGAAAAGAATTAAATTATAGTCAGTAGTTCATACTACCCTAACAAAACCCCTTAATATTATATAAAACTTGAAGGGAGGCTTATATCAAGTAATTGTTTATATATCTAAAGCCACAATGTACTCAGTATTAGTCAAATAAATAACTTTTTACCACCCTTCCGAGCTTCACAAATCGAACTACTAGGGCAAGGTCTTTGTGATGTCTTTTGTACAGCTCAAGACTGATGTCAGTTATTACTTTATGTGGAAGAAGGTGTTCAATAAGTGATTTCTGACTTTAAAAAGAGACTATACTAGATCAAAAATTTCAGACACCAAATACTATAGTTTCAAATTAAAAATTGCCACAAATGTTGTTCTTCCTTTGCTCCTTCCTGCCTTGATCCAATTCCACATCATTCTTCAATGACAAAATTCTTTTTAATATGTTCCTACCTGCTTGGTCACCTGTCTCCATGAAAGTCTTGAAGCTCTCTGAGATATGAGAGCTCACTGTGCCTGACAGATTTCCTGCAGAGTTCCTCAGTAAAGCTATGTCTATGGCTTATTTGGCTGGGGAGTACTGTTAAACAGTTGTTGAAAGATAAGCATAGCCAGGTGTCTTTCTTGGCAAAAGCAGGTTATAAAATACTTATGCTCAGTCGGGTTTGTTGTGCTGAGCATTGTCTTCAATCCTACAGGCAGCAGAGACAAGTAAAGAGTAAGACCTAATGACAAACCTGGAAATATAAACAGAACTTTTCAATCAAATATATTAAAATCAAAAATGTCGATTCTTCTTATGACAGAATATGTTGGGTTGAATATTTTTTCATTGGGCAGGTAGCTTATATGGAATTCCATTTATATGAAGCACAGTTTGTAAAATGAGCATCACTTGGAAATAAGAGCATCCTTCTCTGTTTGTGGCTCATGATGTAAAGCATGGGATAAAACCAGTCCTATACTTTTCCAGGTTAAGGAAAGGGCAGACCTTCATCAAGAAAAACTTGCTTAACTCTGTGGTTTGGAAGAGACAGGCTACTAATAGTGTTTAACACCCTCTATTGTGTTAATTCTTTAAACTGTCCAATAGAAAATGTACTTAACATGTTGAAGTAAAGTATATGGGAAGCTATTATTCAATAAGAATTGATGTCCAATGCAGAGTTCAAAGAGTGGTTTGAACTTGAGTTTGAGATTTTGATTTTTTACTTGGGAGAACTTTTTTTTCCATCAGTAAATTGGTGAAGTCGTTAATTTAAAAAGGAAATGAGAGGGAAAAATGGGAATTAAACAAGAAAGCTCTGGTTTAAAAGGAAGATTATAAAAAAGGAGAGAACTTGCAGAGAATTTAGCAAAACTGTTTCCTATTTTAAATGTTTTTTTTCTAAATTGGTCCCCTAAATTCTAAAAAATGCTAGAAATTACACAGCATTGCACTCACTATGATATATACACATGGGTTGAAAGTTACAAAAATATTGCAATGAAGAATCTTCAGCTCTATGATTCATTTTATTATGGAACTATACAGGAAGTTGAAATGGGCAGGAGGAATACTAAAGTTAATGCGTTTAATGTCAGTGGATCATTTATTGATTATGTTAGGAAACTTAAGGAGACATCAATGTTCCAAGAAAGCCTATATGAAGACACGTTGGAAGATATTTTCAAATGGTATTTCAGAAAAATTCTAAAATTCTTCTCATCATATGAACATTTAACTCTTTCTATTGTGCAATCTCTCTATTTAGAGTTCAGTACACAAATTATCCTTACCTGTGTCTGGACAGAAATATGATCTTTGCAGCT
>WEIU01003968.1:0-35934 GCA_013389925.1 Aegithalos caudatus
AGTAAAAGAGAAACAAATTCAACGCTCAACATGAGGTTTTGGAATATTTGGGGAAAAAAAAACATATTAAGACAAGTCACAGTAAGTTCCAGTTCTTTTTAAATATGATGTCAAATATTTATGTTACCATTTGAAACAGCTTTTCAGGTCCAAGTGAAGCCTGTCCCTTAGGAATTTTTTTTCTTTTATTACCAGTTGTCACATTCTGAGGTAGATAATAGCTTTAGAATTATTAGGAGAAATGTTATTAATCACGTTTTTGGAACAATTTTTTCTCAGACAGAATGTTAATAACAAATGAACTAAACCAAATTGCAGGTGAATACAGTTGTGTCAAAGATATCTAGATGAAGAAGATAAAGAGAGTCCAGCAATATTTACTGAGACATGAAAAAAACCTAGACAAAAACCATACAACCAAACAGAAGCTCTTACATTGTGCAGGTTAAAACCTTTCCTTTATTTCCTCTGGAAAGTGTTTTTTTTTTTTTGTTTGTTTTGGTTTTTTTACTGTTATATTCATCTGTTATAACTTTGTGACTTCATTTTCATGTATCTTATCCTTAATTCTTTGTGATATTATGTTCTGGGCATATGTAGATGAGAAAGAAATTCTGGAGGTTTTTTTATACTTCTTTCTGAAAATTGAAACAATCAAGAAAAAATTCAAGACAACAAAGACATAAACCTCTATCACTCCCCAAATTTCTTTTAGCTGTTTGTTTACACCACATTGTATTCTATTAAAACAACAGTTATTCTAGGAATTTTTTTAGGATCAGGAAGTTTTGTTTAGAGAAGATGCATAATGTGATTACAAACCTATGGGTTTGCTAAGACGGATATTTTATCTTTTCCTGTGCATGAGATCCAGTATGAATTATCTTCTATTTTCAGGGGGTTTTGTATGATAATTCCTTTTTTTCATGAAGGTTCACTTTAGCTCATGACAATACACATGAAATATCTGCTCTGAATCTGATTCTCATTCAGTAACAGTCACACTCTTCTCATAAGTTATTAGTCCACATTTTTCCTCTTCATGTCTGTGAATAAACTAAAGCCCCTTTTTCTTGTATACTGTACAGTTTCTATTTCTAACTACAAGAAAATTTCACTTTACTGATATAAATTAATAATAAAGAAAAATAATTCAAAATAACTTTGAAATTTTGGCTGGAAATATTTCCTTCTAATTATGTTTTCTGCTACTTTTATTTGCAATGCATTCCAATGTTTGTATATGCAGATGTACACACACAACTTAATGTATATGTGTATGTGTATTCTTTTAAATGAATAATAACTGTAACACCTATTCAAACTCACAAGGCTTCTCTTCCTGTGCTACCATGATATGAAATAACTGTTGAGAAAATTGGTTCTATTTCCTTTCACTTTTAAACAGTAATTTAGCTAAGAGAGGTTGTGCTAATTATCTCTGCACAAGCTGTTCAAGTTATACTAGGTAACAAGTCTGCAATTTATCCCTGACTAACCGTATTGATTTCTCCCTTGCCAGCTATAATCAGATAAATAAACCAATAAGCAACACTTGTTCTTATCATCTCTGCAGTTCCACAATACTCAGCTTAATTTACTGCTTTCTGGCAAACATCCCTGCAGAAGTTACCCATTTCATATCTGACTGGCATATGAGCTATCTGCTCATACCTGATATATCACTTCCCTAATAGCAGAAAAGTAAAGCAGAGTGAATCCCTAATGACCAGACGTCTGCTTTGGGAGTCACATTCTACTGCTTTAGTCTTGCTTTAAATCAATGTTTGCATTGTTTGGGGTCTTAACATCCTAATTTGCTGGTAAGAGCAGCTGTTCTCTTAGTTTATGCATGGATACACTTATTTACTCTTCTCTCAGTTGCTAGAAATACTGCATTTTTGAGACATTAATTCTGAAATATTTCAAAATCCTTAGATTTGACTCTGCTATTTTTGATTTCTCTTTCTCTTGGAAAGCAGGAAGCTTTGAAGGTCTCTTTCTTGTTGACAGAGCACCGACACAGCTGAAGATGTTATCAGGCCAACCTTTTGAAAAAGTACATCTAAGATAAGTAGCAAGCATGGAAATTTGTTTTAGTATTTAGTCCTTTTCTAACTGTGGGCTGCTTGGAAAGTGATTTATATTAGCTATGCACTATGACTCAACCAGAGTATCACCTTTCTCTTGGATCTTTGTCTTTTGAGGTTGGCAATTATTCATTGAGTGAGAAAGTCTAACTGTTGCTGAGATACAGAAAATATACCTTAAATTTCTTTCTTTATTTAAAGTGTATGAGAGTAGAAAACTTGGATCTTCCATATCTAAGTAGATCATTATATAAAAATGTATTCTCTTCACCTTAGACATTTAATTAAGAAACACACACTGGGAGTGGTATGATATGCAACAGTAATTCTTAAATGTCTTAAATACCTCATAGATATCTTTATTCTACAATATAAAAGGCAACTGATTTTTTAAAGATAAAAGATGTTGAGATCTCTACTTCTGTTTCAGAGGGAATAAAACAGCTATCAAGATCTAGAATTTATTTTTCTCTCAGAAGAAAGCATGTTACTTTCCATCCACTCCTATACATTTTGTACATGAACTGAACTTCACTCTAGGAAACGCTATAGGAAAAATATATGATTTATTTTTTAATAAACTTTTTTTTTTAACATTTTTTAAAATGTTGCATGTGATTTACTGTTTACCAGTATTCATTACACAGCTGCAAGCGAGACTGCAAGTGAGTTGGCTTTGGAATTTCCAACTGAAGATTTTCATCTCATAAACTCCTCAGTCTTTTCCTTTTAGAGTTTAACCTTTTAGAGTTCTTTTACTTCAGCACTAAGATATCAAGGATTTATGCTCTAGTCTTGCTGCAATAAATTTGTTTGCACCTTTTTTCAGGATTGGTGTTACAGTTGCACTTTTTTTTTCATGTTTGTATATAATATATGGAAAAATCTATACATTCAAAATCTAAGTCCAAGTAGAATAGAAGTAATGTTAGTTTTGGGACTTTTTTATGCATTCACATGCAGCAACAATTGTTAGAACAGTAGTTTGAACAACGCTTTTACACCTTCAACAATAATGACAAGGTGAGAGGAAGAGATTAAGGTAATCAGAGAAGTTACAAAATGTCCAGGGAAATATGTATCATGGATTATTTTGTGCCAATGAAAACTTATAAATTTTTATTCTAGACCAATATGAACAGTATGTGAACAATCACTTTGGAAGTGAGATTGGAGTAGGAGATCATGGTTAGTTCTGTCACAGTACATTAGGATCTAGTGGTGTTTTCCACTGGGATGACTAATTCTTTTTTAAACGTGGTGATGCCTCAAAACTGTCACATTTGGCTACCATATGTTTTATGAAACTTAATATATCTATTATCCACATAGACCATAAGGGTAAAAAATGGAGTGTAGTGAATGTAGTGAGGATTTATTTTAAAACTTACTGGCTTTATATGGAAAAAAATACTCCTACTCTTCTCCTGCAGAACTATTTCAGTATTTACTGTCTATTGCAGCCTTGTGTTGTACCACTTAGCAAAATACTTTGCAAGTTGCAAGTGGCAGCAGCTCACATTAAAATTCAGCGTAAAATTTTCAGCATCATTTCCCTTTACAAGAATTCTGAGATTTCCCAAGCCCAAAATTCCTCTCTGCCTCACTCCATCCGCTTTTCTAATATAGAAATTATCTACCTGGTCTGAACTACTGTTCCTGCTGTAATTGGTAAATCACTGACATGTGCCCCTGCAGGATGGTTGTGTGACCCCTGTACTCATTAATGGGTGTCTTCTCTCCTTTTGCAGATGAATTAACTAGCAGTTTCATTGTAAATCTAAAATATTACAGAAAGTGGCATTTGCGTTATAATAACCTTTGTAACCCTCTGACAGAAACCTCCAACCTGGAGCTCTGAACACAGTTTAACATTTTCAGATAAATTACTACAGTTTTCCAGGGGTATAATATGTTCTTATAAGGATTTTTAATTAAGATCCTCCCTAGGTGTCTTAGAACACAGTAGTAAAATACCATTAAATTATGGATCAGGATTGGGCCCCTATTGCATAAAAAGGGTAAAACTGACACTGTTTTGCTCATTTGCACAGCAGTCAAATTCCATTAAAAAGTGCAACAGTCCTGTAAGTGAAATGTGCCCGCTTTCTCTCTTTATACTGTTAATAAACCCTAGACCAATAATAAAAGATTCTTTCAATTTTCATACTCAGTCAAGAAATTGTTAAGAGTTCCTTTAACTCATTTGGGTCTTAGACATAAAAGAATTTTCGAACTCTGCTTCTTCTATGTCAGTATCTTAAGCTGTTAAGTCACTGTTATTCATTTTCCAGTATTATCTACCTTACTTTTACATTGGGATTGTTGGTACTGCTGCAGCACTCTAAAACACAACTAAATACATGCTATAACCCTAATGGAATATATTGGTCCAATATTAAAAATTGGATAAATTTCTTGGCCTAATGTATGAAGCAAAAATTGGTGGGTCATAAACTGTCTTCCTTGGCCCTAAATCATGAAAATAATGAGAATTATTTTATAGAATTTCAAACAATCATTGCCACTGATGAAATTTGTACATCAAGGTTAAAATGACTCCTTCAATATGCACATAAACTAAAGACCAGATTTTCAAAAGAAATTATCTTTTGCTTCAGCAATTAAAAAGAATCTGGATTTTCATAAAACCCAAGTACCCAGCGTGCCAAGTACCTCACACAATCTGGTTGCTAAATTTTGTAAGCTGTTTTAAAAGTACAGTGCTGCAGAAACAAATTACAGCTTTTACGGATAAATTGAGATATTCGCCCTATTTACTGCAACAATGAAAGATTCTTCAAAGTTAGTACACAGGAATGTACAGTTTTGGACTTGTAAATAATACCTGGTTAGGATGTAGGTATCTTGGTAACTAACTTTGTATGTCTGACCAGATGAATAATTTTCTAGTTGCACTATATACATAGGAATTCAGGAAGGAAGTAAATTGCTGAAACAAACTATTTACTTCCTTACACTATTTTATTTGTAATAATCTTACAGTGTTTTTTTTTACAAAAGTGTGGTGAGATAATTGTTAGTGCTGCTATTTCCAGAAAGTCCTGCCATGCTCACAAGTGCCTGAAACCTGAGGTGCACGCTTGTGTCTGTCTCTGCCCCTTATTTCATTTTCACTACTGAGCTTTCCATGCTTATTAGTTTTATTCAGAATGTATTGAATAACATTTTTGTACCTGGAAAACAGGTGATGGAAGGTGTCTGTGACTGTGGCAGAGGGGTGGGAGGAGTGGGGCTGGAGCTGATATCAAAGGCCCTTTTTTAAACCAAACCATTCTGTGGTTCCAATATTCTATGATTTTTAAAATTTATTTTTATTTTTTTTTTTTTTTTACTGGGGTGCTGTAGCATTGTTTGGATTTATTTTATAAGTTTTATAATAGCTTTCATTGTAAGTTGTAGTTTTAGTTGCCACTGTAAAGGGCCCCCTGTCCTTATCAGAAGTTGATAAGAGTTTCCAAGACAACCCAGGCCTTTGCCCAGACACTGTCTCCCATTGGTCCCTCCCAAAGATTATTCCCTACCCATCCTTTCCAATGTATCTTTCCCCCTCTGTCCATCAATCATCTTCAAGGTCCAGAGGTTCGGCCAGTGGTTGGTGGACACCCAGAGCATCCCACCCCAATTTAGCTTGATTTGTTCTTGTTTAGGTAATTCTGTTGGCATTTGCCACCTTGCTTTGTTTTATTGGTTTACAACTTGTACCCACCCCTGGAACTGTACTGGTAAAAACCCCCTGCGGCTCAGGTTCGGGGTCTCTCTCTTCGGAGGCACTGAGCCTGGGGCCAGGGGCTTCCCCTGTGATCCCTAAATAAATCTTTGCCCCAAGCCTCGAGAGAGTCCCCTCTTTCTGACCACGGCCGTGACAGCAGAGGTAATGGAACTGCAGAACCAAGAACCCACACAAAGGTTCTGTTGGGGCACAGCCAGGGCTGCTGGGTGGTCAGCCAAGCAGGGCTGGCCACAGAGACAGAGCTGCGCACATCAACAGGGTGCTGTCAGGAGGAACAGGTTCGTCTTTTGGGAGACTCAGAATGGAGATGGAGACACATCAGTATTGAAACCACCTCTCCTAGAAAGATTGTTACATATAGAACGATTGTTACATATAGAAAGATTTTTACATATAGAACATATTTTGAGCACCTAATCCTTTATATTTGGTTTGTGTATTCATTTCTTTCCATTTATAATTTTCCCGCTTTTAAGCTCTGATGTTAAGATCAGAGTTTAATGCAGCAGTATCCATTTCTTTTCTTATTGCAGCTAATTATCTTTCAGTTCTGATGGTTTCTGCTCTCTTTAAGACATTCAGCTCCCGGATTTTGAGCTTGTGCCACCACTCTTCTTGACACCAAAATTACTTATATATTTTTCCAAAACTATAATCTACATCAATGAAGAGATTATGCAATTAAACACTGTCAGGGCCATGAATGGACTACGATGCCCTGTAACATCTTCCTGCTGTCCTTGGGAGCTCAGCTGCCTATATTCAAGGTCAGCTCTAATTTTCTTTAGCTGTATGACATGGGATCACACCACCAATGCACAGGTGAGCTGTGAGGAGCCGTGGAGTCTCTGTCCCCTTTGCTTGGGGGCTATATTCAAGCTGAGGCTCTAAATCTATGTCCTTGTGTGAGTTCTATTCCACCTGTACCTCTTCCCAGCACTGCGCTGCTGTCCCTGAGCTGGATTCACTGACTTTGCTTCCTAGCCTGGCCTCAGCCACACCTGGGCATGGTTGGTGCTCACAGGGCTGTTCTCTGGTCTCTGACACTGAAACCTCTGCTCTTCTTGCACAGTTACTGTGGACAGTGTCCCTTGTGGGGGGATCACTGCCCTACCACCCTGGTCATTCCTGTCTTCCCTTTCAGTGCAGCCTGCCCCTGCTGTCTCCTAGAGTAACATACTCTGTGACACCACATTAGGAAATGCAGTGGCTAAAGTAAGACGATATATAGTATTCTGAAATGTACTTATTAGCAGACTGTGTGACTATTTCTGAAATGGAGAGGGTGTTTTCAGATAAGGACTAATCTTTACTGCAGGAAATTCATGGTACTAGCTTAATCCCTGAATACAGAGCATAGATGCATAATGTGGTACTCTTTTAGTAGGAATGACTTCTATTACTTTGTGCTGAAGTAGTTTTCTCTAAGAAAAAGATATGGCCAAATATTTTTTCAATATACTCTTGGACAGTACATTATTTCTTCTTTCTCAGTTAAGTGTTTTCTCATTCTACTGTGCATGGAATTAGGGAAGAGGCAAGGGGAACCTTAAATAATAACAAAAATGACAAATTGCACGTTAATGTGAAAAACTGCTAGACTTGAAGACAGAAATTTACTGTGTGAGGTAATGCTGAAAAAGTCTTCTGACACACCTGACAAGTGAATCCAGTTGTGTCTCAAGACACTGGTGTTGATAAGTACATGGAGAAAAGCCCAAATAATATTTCAAATGAAAACAGCTAGTATCAACCAAGAAACTTTCTCATCCTAAACTGCTGTTGTTCTGGTAAAAGAATTAACATTCAAAACACTTGTTCTTAATATATTGCAATGCAAATAAGCTGTACGTTTTTAATAGTTCATTATGATGAGGTAATTTGTAAATTGCAGAAAATCTTCCTAGAGGCAGCACTTTCAAGAATGAAAACCAGTATTTAGGCTCTGGTAATACAAGTGGATAAACCAGGCAAAGATATACAAGTAGCTGACAGATATTTAGGAATTGTTTTCAAAGTAGCTGCTTCAGGCTTAGACCCTCTTTTATATTTAATATATTAATTTGAGAACTCTGATAGTGAAAATCTCTTCTTCATAGATCAGTATGCAGTAGAATAAGAATGTAACCTATTATATTTATTTTAGAAAACAGGAATTCTTCCTCCAGATTCTCACTTTGTCATGTCTCTTCCACTTTTCATATAGATAATCAATTTCTGCCTAAAACCTGAATTTATTGAAATGTTCACTGTTAAAACTTGCAGTTAAAAATGGAGAGTTATAAACATGGAAAAAGATCCTGTCCATGCTGATACAATTAAAGCTGATTAATCTTTCTGGTGGTGTTAGGTAACATCAAATGATCAAAGGAAAGAAGAGATTCTATCAGTCCAAAGTCTATCTCCACTCAGGTGCTTTGCTAATACAGCTGTTTTCAAAAGCTTCTGTACTTCAGATTAAATTGTTAAGTAAATTACCTAAAATGCTAGTTAATCTGCTCTCCCTCCTTTCTCTCTGTTCAGAAAGGCCCAATCTGACAGGATTTAGCTCTTGTGCAGCTAAGCAAAGAGGATGGATTTGTGCCAGTGCGGTGGAAGAGAGGGCAGCAAATGGTGCTCAAGCAGGGTAAGAGGCTGATGGGTTCTGTTCCTGAAACTGGTAGAGAATTTTAGGGTAAATAGACACTGTGAAAAAAAGCAGAAATAATTAAGAAAGAAAATTACTGTTATGACCTTCCTTCACAGAAATATTTCACTTGCCATGAAATTGCATCATCTGTCTCTCTCTGGATCCATGAATTTTAAATCTTTTGCTGAAGAGTATTTTACTAACAGAGATTAAAAGTGCTCCTTTTTTTCCCATCCCTTCTCCAGATCTGATCTAGTGTCATTGTTGAAACAACTTCTTGAGAAATGGAAGTTGTGACTTCAGATGTAGCTGTGGTGGAAGAATAAGAAGGTCTATAGGCTGGAGGGATTCATGCACCAGAATACGTAAATTGGGACCATGCAACCATAGCTGTAGTGTTGAAGCTGGACAGGTGAAATAAATTAAACATTGAGTTCCACAGAAAACATATAATACCTTATTTTTTTACATGTAAACAGGTATGTTAGAACCAGACTCTCCACAAAATTATATTTTATACTGATTTAGTCTGCTGGTTTCATATTTCAGATGGGATGCAGAACTAGTTTTTTGCTTGTCTATTGAATTTCACTTCATTTTATGAAGCAAGGTACAAAATGTTGTAAAAGTTTGAAAGCAGAAATGTAAGACTTCAGGTTTTGAATATATGCTGGAAACCACTGAATTCGTAGTTAACAGAAAATTATGGTGTGTCCTGAAGGAGCAATACGTCCTGTTATATACTTTGGGAGTGGGTACAGGGAAAAGGTCAGAATTGATGTACCATGGCAAGAAAATTACCCCAGGTGCTGAAAAAGGTAATTTCTTTCCATAGTGAGATGAATTCATGGATTAAATACTGTTGAATTGAGCCTCAGCTCTGATAATTATCCATGCACTATTCATCTGTTCACACAGGAATTAAATAAGGTTATCCTGAATAAATCAAAATACTTGGACATTTTCTTAAACAACAAGTTTAGACAACTACAAAGTATATATCTTTTATAACTTGAATGTATTCACCTCATACAATGACCAGAAAAACCTAAACCTGACAATTATAAACATAAGTTTACTTTATTGCATCAGTTTCCTCAGTTGATTCTGTAGAACTATCCACATGGTTAAAAAGAAACATTTTTTATCTTTCCCTTCTGTGGCTACAATTGAGAGCTTAGAAAAGCTGCACTTAAATGAGCAGGCAAAAATAATTATAAACTCTCTGGTACTTGATGGTAATGTAAACAAAATTTATACAAGAAAAGTATAAATCAATTTAGAAATGCTTGCAAAGGATTGAATCTGATGTCTCAATCCAAATCAGATTAATTGAATTGATGGTGGTTAGGATTTTATCTTAGAAAATATTATAACAATAATACAATGCAGGTATATGAAAATCATACATTAGGAGGTTTTAGCAGTAGTGAATGAGTGATGCTCCTCAAATTACATAATTCTGGCTTCTTTGAGGTCAAGTCAATCCTGGGGGAGCTAGGATTTCACAGACATGTAAGACACACACCTTCCCAAGAGTTAGGGTTTTATACATTATTGACATCCAAAAATAAAATAAAGGAATGAATCCTTCTACAAGTGGTTCCTCTTTGGTTCTAGTCAACAAAAACAAAGAAGCTGATAGAAGCTACAGAAAAAAAAAATGCAAAAGTAAAAAAAAAAAAAAAATGAAACTTGGTTTCATATTGAAAGTATCAAATTATCTGTTAAGGAGAGGAGATTAAATAGTCCTTCAGAAAATCTGTCAAAACAGATGACTTAATAAAGAAATACCATTATTAACACAGCAGTATTAAAATAAGTCACCACAGTTAGGAAGCAGATTGACAAGGACAGTAAATCCTGGCTCATTTTCTACCTTTAAATATGTTAAGGTGTTATCCAAGTTTCTTGGACAGCTCTTAAATTCTCTAACTGAACTATGAGGATATATTAACCTTTAGAGTTTATTGGTTTTAATTAGTTTTCCTGGCAGCAATGACAGTGAAGGGATACAAAATTCACTAAAGTACATGGTATCTCAGGGTATTCTAATAATTTTCCTTGGCCAGTAATTTCTGAACAATTGAAAAATATTGCTAATATACCCACCATTCTTTTTGTGAAAGCAGTGCATTCATAAAGTAATTTTATTTTGTGTGAAATACAACAAAGTATGGCAATTTTTTACTGCTGTTCAAATAACAAAAAAATACTAACAGGGGAGACAAAAAAGGTATATGTTTAAAAAAAAAAAAAAAAAGGGAGAAGAATCTATAGCAATAAAAAGGAATTAAAAAATAAGAAGTTAAGAATAGAGAAAAAATGTATGGAGGAGGAAAACAGCCAATAATAACAGGTGTACAGAAAGAGAATTACAAATTCTAAGTCAGTCAAATTGGGAATAAAGAAATGTTATACATAATTTTTTTTAAAAAAAAGGAAAGAAATTTAAAAAGACAATGCAATCTGAAAGAAATATGGGAAAAACATAAAATTGTCCAATTTAGAGGCCCACCAAACACAAAATTGAGGCAGCCCTCTTAAAATATAGGGTACCTAAATTGTGTATTTGTGAAAGAAGATGAGGGGGATATTTTTTATTCATCATATTGACAATGGAACCAGCATAAAAACATAGATGGTAGGCCACTGAATGCCTCTTGAAATATTATTTTATGCCATTCATTTATTCCGTGGTGTGGAAAAACTGCACATTTTCTTACTTTGCTACAGGTGTTGTTTTCTGAGGTGGAGTAGAAATAAACTAGAAAAATCTGCTGATTCTAGGAATGATGAGATAGAAAATACCAATAGGTGTCTCCTGCCTGTAGTAAAAGCTACAGAGGTGTTTAATTTGAGATTCTGTTTTCTTTTCCTCTTTGACATAGAAACTTGCAATGTTGTACAGTATGACCTGTCACTTTTATTGAGGATGAACATCATTTCAGAAAACCTTAAGCCCATTACTAACAAAAATCTGCAAGGTCAGCTAAAAGGTGTCTGATTACCATGATGACTGCCTCCACTTGATTAATACAGTCAGCTTAGAATATTGAGATGTAAAATGAATAAGTTTTTATACATTCAGCTTGATCCAGAGGCTGTAATTTTCTAAGTAATTTCTGGCACATGATACAACACAGAAATTGAAAAAGTTAGAGCCAACAGTTTTTCCTTTTACAAAATCTTTTTTTAAATTTGGAAGATGTATATTTAATGGCACACCTGAGACTAGAATACTGTTGCAACAGTAACAAATTTATACTGACATTTTAGATTTAGGATACAAGAGAGTAGCTTTATCTGGAAAGAAAACTTTTTAGCATGGTGTAGCATTGTCACAATTGCATTCTCATGTTTAATTACAACTTAAAATATCAGTATATTTAAGTTGATGTGAAGTATTTGAGGTAAGTTATTAATGATGGTATAAATGTCATATCCACTGTTAGTATTTGCAATTAAGACCTCTTTTGATTAAAATTTATCTATAATTTATGCTGTTAAATTAGGTGGATCTCTTTAAATTTTTTAAATTTTAAAAATATTTTAATTTTTTTTTTACTTTTAGAATTTAAGATAGTAAATTCTAGTGATTATTGAAGAATTAGGAATATACACAAAGGTCAGAAGCTCCTAGAGGAATTTCAGTATGGGATGAGGGAGTCAAAGTGTAAGAAAGGGGGCTTGTGCCATTGTATTTCTGATTGCATCATAAGTTCCTCCAGTCTTTGTACAAATGACCCAAATCACTGGCCTCACACATGAAAATGATGGTTTACTTGTACTTCATAGGTGCCTGTTTCCAGAGAAAAACTTAAAACCATGTTTCCTTGTGGTAGCCCCTGAGGCTACCCCAAATGTTAGGCCCCATGGAGAGGGAATGAGACCTGAGGTCTCTAACATAGAGAGCTCGGCAACCTACAGGCACTGTATCCAAGTTTACCTTAGGGTGTGTCCCCTTGAAGTTTGCTTTTCCCCGATTTGTGGCTGTTACTTGTCTGTTACGATGTGGCATTATGTTATTGTTCCAAGTTCCTGGCCCTACCCCCGATGCTCTGTTTAAAAGCTGTGCTCTTCTGAGCCTCCGGGTTCTTCTTCGGATCCCGGCTGTTCTTTAGACCCCCAATAAAGAAGGCTGCGGAGAAGAACCCGTCTTGTGCTGCTCATTCCCGCGTCACCTAAACTACCCTGGGGAGAGGCTGCCTTGGCAGTCTCCCACAAAGGAGCTGAACTCTCTCCTCCACCCGAGAGTGCCTGTGCGCCTGCAGTGCCAGGGTGCCTTTGTAAAGGCGCTTCTTCCAGGGACTGCCGCGACGCCTCGACTCAGGCGGCTCGTGGCATTTCCTCATGAAGAATACCTCTGTTTTTCTATATATTCCATCCAACGTCCAAAATAAGGAAAAAATAGTCTTTTGTGGCTTCAGGGTATTCTGAATGACAATGTCTCATGGACACTGCAGAGTGCTTTTTCATCTCAATGGTAAAGAATGATAAATAGGATTTTCAAAGGTGTGAATCATCAAGTGTCACAAAATTCATGTTAAGTACTTCTTAGACTCTAATCATAATTATTCAATGGTATTTGAAGAGTATTTCCTTCAGGCAATGTTTTCTGATTTCTATTTAGAAAATTAATTTAATCCAGTTGCTGTGTAATGATGAACTGCGTCTTTTTTTCTGTAGTGTCCACTCATTATTCTTCCCTAAGATATCGTTTATTTGGGTTTTTTTAAATTAATCTCTCTATTTTCCTGCTACCCAGACTTCCACTGCTGGCAGACACACAGGCTGCTAATTATGATAAAGTACATTCCATCTTAACACATGCAATCATTAAACACAGAAGGCTCAGTGTAAAATATTACCCCTGTAAAAATCAAAATATAATGACTATCATTGGCTGTGTTTCAAAACCAATAAAAAAATCTCAATCTACTTGAAATTAATATGGCTATAGGAACAATACCTGAGAAAGCCTTTCTTTCTGTGAACTCTTTCTACAAATTTGACAGAATGAAACAGAATATAAATATACTATAAAGCTGTGTGACCAAAAGAAAGGTGGTTGTGAAGGTGAATATCCATATAAGATAGATGGTAAGAGTCACTGAAAGCCAGAGAGGTGCTGGAATAAAAACAAATGTAAATATATAGATTGGGAAACTATAGTTTCCCAAACAAAATCTCTATGGTCAAATATGAAAGCAAACTGGCAGAACAAACCAATGATTTGTATATTAAAATAATATAAAAAATACTTTCAGTTAATGTATCTTACTTCATAATACAGTGGCAAAGTGTACAGATAAATGTGGAGCTGACCCCATGTTTGGCTCTTAGTACCATCTATATATATTTTACATACAAATGCATTGTAAATTTAAATACTTTATATGTAGTTAAATAAAAATGAACAACTAAACAAAATAAATGGACTTTTGAGATGGAAGGATCAGAATCTGAGAGTTCAATAAAACATTTTTAGATTAAGTTCTTTAATGGTTCTGGGGTAGGGTATTTTGCTGGAGAAGAGTACCTTATTATGGGGAAGAGAAAGAAGGCAATTGTTGGCTGCCCTTTTGCACTTAGGGAATTCTTTGTCAAATTTAGGGATTAAAGATTTACTATGCTATTCTAGCCCCTAATGTTATGAAAAAGGCTTACTGAAAATATATTGAAGTTATTTTTTGTCTCTCTATTATGCCTTCAACAGCGTGCTCTTATCCATCAATTCCCTTGAACAAAATTTTCCATTTTACTCATTAAGAAGTGAAAATAAAAGTCAAGTTCTAGTTGGGAAGAGCAATATCATGTGAACAAAAATCAGGCAATAAAAGTATTCATATTTCAATATTATTACTCTTTAAATTAAGAAAAAATAAGAAAAATATCTGTATATCTAGCATTTTGACAGAGTATTCATGCTTTCTGCATACACAACTTGGACACATTTTAGTGCACATTTAAAATAGTTTTATAGAACAGGTAATTTTACATAAATTGAATAAAAATTTCTAAAAAAATATAGGCAGATTCATTTAAAAACACAGAAATAACAGAATTTTAAAAAATATTTTATTTAGTGTGTCGTGTACCTTACACAACACTGGCGATTACTTTGAGAATTAAATTTCCTTTCTGTCTAGAGCTATAGAACTATAACTGTGAATTATACTAATATGGCATTTTAACAGTATACTGAAAAGATTAGCTGAGAGAAAGGTTTATATTAAGGAGAAATAAAACTACAACACAGAATAGAAAATTAATTTCTGACAATTAAATTGCCACGGCTAGGAGAATACTATATGTTTCTGCTACAGACAAAACACTGAAAGAAAGCATATGTCAGTTTTAATATATTTGAGGCTTGAGGAAGGCAAAAAACTTAGTCATCAAATTTAATACTGGATGCTGAGAAAAATTACTTCATGCCAAAAATTGATCATAATGTGAATAATTATAAAATTATAATTTGATCTTATTACGAAAACCTGGAGATACACTGTGCATGCTACCTTCAGGAGACAAGAAGGATGATTTGTTCTACTGAATGTCTAATTGTGAAAAATAACCTTCTACCCTATTTCTACATTAACAGACTAAGGACATTTTGAAATTTCTGTTTGCATGTTTACTCTGTCAGCCAGGCTCAGAATTAAATTTCTAACAAAGAAAAACCTTCAGAATTTTAGATGCCAATCAGGTGAACTACCCACAGAAAAAAAAATCAGTCTCACTGCCCTTGTATGGAAATCGAGTAATAAAGGATAGGGAGAATATGTGTGCAGATATATCAAGGTTTCTCAGCATCTCAGAAGAACCACAAGTGAAGAGTATTTATGGAGTTATACTTTCACATTTTTCTTCTCAGTGATTTGTTACAGCCTAACAATTCTTTCCTGCAGTGTCTCTACATATATTGTAAAGGTAAAGATATTAGAGAGAGGAAATATTTGTTGAGTCATCGCTTCACTATTTTTTGCCATGGAAAATGACTCTTTATACTACATTTACCTGTGATGACAGCCTTGGAACTAGGGCCATCACCTAGAGTGCATTGCTTTTTATTAGACCAGTAGAACCCACCATTGGAGGGTCCTCAGGCTTTCATCTGAACTTCCATGAGCATTTTTTATAAGATGTGAAGGATTATTCTGGGCATGCCACTGCTTCTTACTCAAGATGCTAAGGAAGAAAGGTTCCTGCAGTCATCTTTCTCTGAAGACTATTTGAGATCTTCTTTGGGATGTCTGATACTAATACTGTGCTTTTAGAAGTAACATTGCTAATATAGATTTATAATTCTGCTCCATGGTCAAGGAGCCTGAATAACATATGTTGTAAACTTAAGCACTTGAGCACTCAAATTTACTTTTGTATGGTCACGCCTCTGTATCTTTATATTTTCTTCTGAAAAATTTAGGATATTGTGTCAGGGTGCTCTGCCTTGGATGCTCTTCCCTGGAATGTGGTCAAGCAATTCAGACAATGTCCTATTTCCAATGTTATTATTGATGGACTGAGGGGGGCACCATATGCTGGTGATGGTGTCGAATTATGTTAAATCCGGTCTGGCAACTAAGCCTGAGCTAACATTCTGATAGACAGGCAAAGATTTTGCAGATAAGCTGCTAAATTCACCTGGCTACATATAACTGGCAGTCATATCACTTTACACTATAAAAGTGCACTTTCATATAGTTAGGTTCTTCTGACATATTTTTCTTTGAAGCGGATGAAGATTCCTCTTTGGGTGGAGGATACCTCCCCCCAGGGATACTCCTTGGGGTTAAAAAAACAAGACCTGCACATGAGGAAATATAAGGTTAGTTATATCAATCTCTACTTAATAATTGTATATTTTTGTTATTTGTTGTTTTGATATAGTGCACTATCCTTTGTTATACACTACTAGTTGTTTTAGCTTTTATACTGTGTAGTAAATAATTCTGATTAAGATATTTTATCTAATAATTTTTCATAATAAATGATACATCTGATTTGCCATCTTTAATCTTGTCAAACAATGTTACTTAAATTATTGACAAAATCTGGGGCCACACTCAGGGTCTTCTCTCAGAAGGAGTTTAGAAAGCAAAGAGGTCCTCTCTACACCTTGTGCCTCAACATCAGGGCTTCTCTAACAAACTTTTTTTGAACTTCCCACTCCACTCAAGACAGACACCTTGGTACATTTAGTAATACTAAAATATGGACAGATTTTCAGGTTCAGTGTGGATATTTATTTCTCATTTGTTCCATTCATGTTGGTTTTTTTTTTAATTTTTTCAACTATAAATTGCAATTTTTTACTTTTCTAGGAGCACTCCTCTTTGTTCTTAAGAGGTGATTTCTACAATTCAATACTCTTATAGTGATGGCTTTGACTTATATTGCATTATCCCTCTCTTTTTTGAGGTAAATAACATGAAAGTATAGAGAAAGGAAATTACAAAACACAAAAGAATAATTGAAGCCTTTCCTGCAGTTACAAGAAGTTGTTAGATTGTGAAGAGTATAACAGTTTGTTGACCTGCATAGCAATAACTGCGCATTTCTTTCCAAGTTTAGTAAAGAAAATACCTGATGATGTGCATTCATTCTCTGTGTTACAATTTATGAATCTCCAGTCTGTGCAGAAATAATCAGAGAGTATCACATATAAAATTATTTCAATTTTCTATGGGTGAGCATATCTGGATATCACAGAGCAAGCTGATTCATTCTAGCTGCCTTCCTAGAAGGGTTCTGGTCTCCCAGTGATCTTCTGAGATATCTGCCTGTCCTAGAAACATTGTCTTTGGTTTAACAAAAGGAATCTACTTCCTATTCCAGTAAATTAATAGAAGTTAATATCCTCACTTAAATATATATATATATATTTTGTAGAAAAAGTGTGAATACCCTAACTTTTAAAATTTATTCTTGAAAATAAATGTCAACTTCTTTTACATCTCTAAGGATTCATTTTGGATTAAAATATTTACAAGAAATTTCTTATTTTTTCATGGCCAAAGATTTTTCATTTATGATACTTTTCTGAAATCCTCTCCAGTCAGTATTTTCCTATAAATTTTTCATTGGTCTTTAATCTTCCAAATCTACAATGCAATTTATCAATGTTATCTAATAATAACTGAATTATATTCCAAAATATTTTTTTCAAAGAACCTATGGACCTCTGGTTATAGCAAAAACAAACAAACCAGACAGAAAAACTCCTGAAGTTAAAAAAGAAAATCCTAGTCAAGGAATGTTTGGATAACTTGACAAAAATGAAAGACAGGCTAAAACTTGAATGCAAATGCATGTCACTTGTATTGAAAGCTGTATGGAGAAAAAGATTTATAGCAGCTGGTAGGCTTTTAATTGGATCTTGATCAGGAAATACAAACACTGAGCATCTGTGATCCAGTCGACAAGCCAAGCGCCAGGAGTGACCTCAGTCCTGGTTATGCCCTCCCTTGCAGGTGTCCTGCTGTAGATACTCAGCAGTTTGGTGGAGCCAAGGTGTACAGACAAAGTTCAGCAATAAAGGAGGGAATGGCTGGGGGGAAAAGGGAGAAGTGTAAAGCAGAGAAATGTAAAATAACCTGGAGAATAAGATGTTTAACGATAAATTAAGACTATTCAAGAAATATCAATTACTGCGACAATAATTATAGAGGCATGAGGATGGTGTTGATTACATTGAAGAACACAGTCCGGAAAAATCCCCAAAGTCATAAAATACTGACCCAGAACAAAGAAGGGAAAGATCAAAAATAGATACAGATGGAAACTTGTCTGCTGTTCTTAACAAAATGTGGGAAACTACAGATTTTTCAGAAATGCAACTATGCACAGGACTTTAGATGTGACACCTTTAAATGTGAAGTTCTTACAAATAAGAATAGTTTTTCTGCTAAATTTTGTTTTGCTACATTTCCTGTGGGAAATGGTAGAGCAAAATTCAGCCATCAGTTGGGACACATGGCTTTTACTTCAGTTAAATTGTACAGACTATGCAAATGATCATTAATTGCTCTCTGGAGAGAAGTGTGCCCCCTTTTTGATCTATTGATTTATCCTCTTCATTCTTCTGAGAGTACAGAGGCATGGTAGGAACTGCACAGCATGCAGTTTGAACAAAGATTTTCAAATACAAGATGCTTAGGAATATAGTGTGTCACAAATTTAAGTTCCTCTGTTTTTTAAACATTAACATATAATACAACTTGAGTAAAGATTATGCAATGTCTTTACCCACACAACACAATTGCTTTTGACTAATTTTTTTTTTTAATTTACATCGGCAAAATGTTTATAAGCCATTATTTATCAATTAGTGTAGTCAGTTAAACATAGGGGATGTATTCTGAATCTTAAATCTATTACTGAAAATTTCAAAACTAGATTACAACTCATTTGTTCTCCAAACTATTTCAATGATTGAAAGCCACAGGAAAGAAATAATTTACAAAAAGTGCTGTAAACTTTATTTGGTAACCTCAGAGTACAAAATCAGTTTAGCGTTTCTCAGTCTCCTCCAACTCTAAGACTACTGTTGTGATCCCAGGCTCATTTAGGACATAAATGTGGCAGGAAATTTTAAATCTGTGAATCTATATAAAGTTCCTAGCTTTTCTTTCTGCTTTCAAATATACACATAGGACTGCATCCTTATTCAGAGTGGTATTATCTATTCTTTCTATGTCTGTCCATTTTTAAAATACATCCATTAGCTTTTCTTCTACATTAAAAATCTCTTGTGCAATACTCTAACCAAAGCACAGATGGTACTTCCATGGTGATCTTTAAAAGAATCAAAAATAGATTATCTTGTCCCTGTAGACTCAAAAATATCAGTCAAATTAATGTTTTATACTTCAACAGCTTTTTGTCTTTATCTCAGATTGGAAAAATTTAACTTAAAAAACAATCAGTTTTTAAAATGTATGCACCTTCACAGCTGCTAGTGTAAATCAGTTAAGAAAATACCAATACCCTAAAGGAAAATGACAGTGACTTAGCACACAATCATGTAATTAAATTAAGCCACTCAGCCTCAATATCCCTCTAAAAATACATCTATAGTAAGATATGCCATGGGATTGAAAAAAATTGGAAATTAGAACAAAAATACTTCTCTCTTAAAGAACATAGGAAAGATGACAGTATACAAGAAGAAAATTTAAATCTGGAGCAGTATTAACCTTTTTAAACTTGTAAATGTAATATTTGTCAGTTAATGTTAATGAAAAGAACCCTCAACTGGTATAAATTAATACAATCTCATTAAGAAAAACAAAAATAGACTAATTTACATGTGCCTAGAATCTCTCCTTAAGGCTTTTTTTCTCATGTACTAATCTATTCATGGAGTTGTAAATAACACTTTTTTAATAATAAAAAGGACAAATTTTACCAACAATTTCAGTCATCTACAACTTTGAAAGATTATTTCTGAAACCTATTTGAATGGACAGAGACATAACTGCTATGAGAACTTTTGAATGTGGGCCATTCCTTAGGAAATTCCAGTGAAAAAAACAAAAACATTCTGACTTTCCTTATCCTTCAAATGCTCTCACAAATGAGAAAAAAAAAAGTCCATCATGAAGATATCCTTCAAGCATATATTTTATTAGTTTTTTTTTATTAACATGTTAACTTAATATAGGACCAAGTGGTGAAGCTTGAAAAAAGATACTGCATTGTGAATTCTGCTAAAAATAAATAACTAATAAATATATAGAAAGTATTGGTAATATAATTTAGAATTCCAAACATTTTTCAAAAAGCAGATGTAGAAACACATTTATCTAAGGAATCAATTTTGTCTCTGAGAGCTTAAAAAAAATTAGTCCTTTAACAAATAAACATAGATGAAGTGAGTTAATTCCTTAAACAACAGAGAAATTTGAAATCTGACCTTCCTCTGGTTTGGAAACTGATAACTTAAACCCACAAGAAGCTTCCAGAAGGTAGGTCGCACAGAAAATTGCAGTATACAGTATCCATGGCTCCTACTTTCATTTTCTTTTTGAAGTCCTTTAGACAAACCAGGAAACATTATAGCACCCAAATAAACACAAATAAAGAATTTTAACAGTTGTGTGTATTTTATTTGACAGATTCCATATATGAGTTCTCTCCATCATAAAGCTAGCTGTAGAACAAATAAATTTAAGAGGAAAAGGTTAGGCAGTTCTTTTCAATGGAGTCAGGAAAGGGAAGAACATTGCTTCTTGGTTTTTCTGATCAAAGAAGAAATCCTAAGGAGTTTTTTTTCTTTGATTGTGGGATTTTTTAATTTGCTTTTTTTTGTTGTTGATTGTTTTTAAATAAGTCTAAATAAGAATGTTAAATTAAACATAATTTTAAACCTTTGGATACAAGATAAAAATCCCCCACCCACATCACCCCATTGCACATACACCTCCCCATTGCACATTTTCCATTATTCTTCCTGCATGATATAGCAAAAGAGTAAAATTCTTCTGGGGCCTATAAACTTCACACCCTCATTAAAAATTGCCTGCAGAAGTAGAAATGAACAGAATTTCCATTTTCCTGGATCCTTTAAGAGTATTTCTTTTGCCTTTTTCTCAATTTTAGTTCCCTCTGTCACAGAAGAGGAAAGTAACATTGCCTCCTCAGACAGAAAAACTACTGAAAAATCTTATAATTAGTTGGCAAACAATCTGGAAAGAATATATGGTAAGTAACAGGATGGTGATTATTTCTAATTCTGTAATTTATAAAAATTAAGAAAATAGGCATTATTATAAATACAACCTTATAACCAGATAAAATATAGGAAATTACCACTGTGGTACATCTCCACTGTTGATTTTAATGACAAATCTCAGTGAAAATTATATGTTCAGAAATTTGATTTTTTGGACACGGTCAGCATCCCTGGAGGAAGAAGTTACAATGATGATAATTTGTCCTGTGTACGCTGGTAGCAGAAAATTTGGCAGCACTGCATGTTTTAAACTTATGAGCTAAAATATTCTGTTTGGGCTATTTGACAATAAAGTGGATTATAACATTTTATTGTGTATGTTTAATAAGCCACATTTGGATTACTGTTAATAGTTAGTAGAAAAAAATTCAAGTATCAGTGTTGTGATTTAAACTCAGCTGGGAATTAAATCCCACTCAGCCACTTCCCTCCTTCCTCCCTCTGGCAAGAGCAAGAAAAAAGCAGAGTTTCTGAGTTTAGAAAAATTTGCTTGATATCAGCAATGAGACAAAAAACAACCAGTAACAGAAACAATATTAATGATAAAAGTATGCAAAAGAGAGGGTGATTCACACACAAAAACGTGGTCACCACCCCAACCAAGCTCCATGTGACCACCAAGACAAAAACAAGATTTTTTTTTTGCCTGTTCATACCACCAAAGCCGCACCCCCAGCAATGATATGCATGGTACAGAGTAGCTGTCTAGACAAGCCCGGACAGCCCTTGGCCACTACAAGAAAATTTGGACACAAAGAATCCCACAATATGAAACTTAAGTAAAAGGTGAAATAAAATATATTTTTCTAGTAGGAAATATAAAGTCTGCCTGGAAGTTCTAACATACCCTTAGGTTCAAAATAGTTTCTTCAGAGTTCAGAAGTGACCACTTATTATTTTTAGCATTATTAATAAGTAAATTCTACAAATTCATTAATCTAACTTTCATTTGATCATCTGTTTTGTACTGACTGATATTCAGAACTTTTGGTGTTTGTTACAGGAAACATTAATTTACAGAAACCAGTTCTTAGAATTATAAATTTATTGGCTTAGTATCACTTGATAGCTAGAAATTAAATCTAGGAGTTTCCCTGAGACTTCAGGAGTGTTGGCAACATAAATAGCTTTTTCAGAAAGCACTTAACTTCATGTCTGAATGTTTTCAGACATTCATTTTAATTAATATATCAACATTTCAAGAACACAAAAAATATTTATCAAGTATAAGCCATGAAATTCCTGCTATATTTCATGATTATTAAAGATTATTAAGATTTTAATGTCTCACTAAAAAGTATTTTGCTTTATAGCATAGGTTTCCTTCTTCTCAAATATTTATGAAAATACAGGTTAAAATTCATGGTTTACTGTAGAGATTTATTTTTTCACCTGAGGTATCTCCCTTTCATTAAAAAATATTATGTGTATATACAGGTGCGTGTCTTTGTTTTTTGATCTTTTATATCATAGCAAAGATGGTATAATCTAAAAAAATTGAGTACTGCACCACAGGAATTTTAAGGTAATCTTAATTAATTTCCTTCCTTATAATTTAGGAAAATAGATACTACTTTACTATAAAGTATTTATGTTTTTAGGAAGGCATACATTTTAATATATTTAATAACATCTGTAGGTTATCCAGGGATCTCATTAAAGGCCGCGACCTTGACTAAACTTTGTTTAGCCTGGAGGTTACTTGAAATAGTGTTGTGTTTTTCAGAGGTGGTATGACTGCAGAATACTAAATACTTTTTGAAAACATATTGTCTTACCAAAGCAGTCCAAAATGGAAAGCACCTCTGGTTTTACTCCAGACACTTTTATTTCACTAACAAAGGAGATACAATGAGACCACAGAGAACATGGAGACCATTGCTCATCTTTCACTGAAACCCACTGAGCTATACATGCCACGACTGCCATTTGCACGCTCATGAAGTCAGCAATGTATAAAGGAAAGACATGATGAAAAGGGAAGCTTTAAGAAGGATTCAGATTTGGAGGAGCTTAGAAAAGTTGAACTGAGAAGGCAGAGGTTGTGCGCTCCAAAAAATTGATCTAGTAAACCCCACGGGGAACCTGCTCTCTATAGAGTCACCCCATGCAGTGTTTTGTAGAACATGGTAACAAGTAGCCTGAACATCTTCTGTCTTTGCTTTTTCTCTCTATTTTCACTGTTTGACAGATAAAAGATTATTGAAAATAATGGATATTCAAGCTTGTGGTTTTGTTGGTTTTTTTTTAAAGAAATGTAGTGGAGATGAAGAATTATTATTTGCATGTTAATAGTTAAGAACTAGTTAATTTGTCAATTTTATGCATGCATCTATGGTGCTGTCTTAGTCACCATGTTTCTTGATGAGAGAGTAGAGTGACTGAAGCACTTTTAAAGGAGAATAGCAAAGAAGAAGTGGTGTAAAATTCAGATCTGGATAACAGAGAGACTTTTCCTTCTCATTCTCATGTTTCTTTTCATATCTTTCTGGCTACTTCCTTTAAGAAGGTCAGTATCAAGGTCTCTAAAAATAGAATGGAAGATGGACAGCAAACCGCTCACCAGCATGTATTGAGTGTATGTTGAACTCTTCCTTCCTTCCTGTATGGAAGCTTCCTCTAGATTGGAAGGTGGAAAAAGACTGCCAAATCCTTTCTTTTCCGAAACATGCAGATTTGAAATATTTGTAAAAACATCTTTCCCTATTGCACAAACAGCAGCCTGGTGTGGTAATGGAGTAATGCTCAGGAGAAAGAAATTTCCATACACCTGATGGTTTACTAAATTCCACATTCTAGTGTGAATCTCTCAGTGAACTATCACAAAACTTCTGTAAAGAGAGATTCTCTTTTGATACCTGGAGTCCAAAGTATAAATCAACAACCTTTTAGCATAGAAACATGTTAAAATGATTAATATGGAAAACAGTAAAAATTAGATATCTCAGAAAATTTTGTGGCTTTTTTGTCAGTCATGCAGGTGATCTCTCTACAGTAAATCCAAAAATATGAAGACAAAACCACAGGAGCTGGAAGGATTCTCTTCAGTGACTGAAGGACAATGTCATGATGAGATACAGAGAATCAGCTTTATGCTCTCTATTTATCAATGTGCAAAAGTCTTCTGGATTTCATTTTTTTAATACAAAAATCCCCACTTCTTTTTTAAGAAATATATATTTTAGTTCTGCAGACTTGAAAGCTTAAAATATCCTATCATTTGTTTTCTGTATGCAAAATTGTAGATGCCTTGCTTCAGGAATAGGCAATTTTACAGACTTAACAAAATATTATTAATATTTAACATCCCTGATGAGTACTAGTACCCTTAAACTGTAGGGGCAATAACAGAAACATTATACTCAAAAATTGTTGGTGCCAAACTTTTTTAAACTTCTGAGAAATTTTGCATATTTATAGGCAGTTTCATACTTTATGCCTTTATTTACTGACCCCAGATATATGGACAGTTATTATCTACCACACTGAATGACACTGAAAACAGCTGATTGATAACACTAAGAAATTACTCTCAGATAGAAAGTATCATGCATTTTGTTTTGCATATTCTCAAGAATACTCATGAATGAAGATAGGAAATCTTAAGATTATTTTTTATGTGAAGAAGGGAGGGAGGGTAAAAAAATATGTGGTATTTTATAAAGCTGCAATATTATCAATGTAAAAATTTTTGCAAAGGAGACTATATTTATTTTCTCTCGTGTTCTCATTTCTATATATTACTTCGATCTGTACTGTTTGGATACTCCTGATGAATATACCTGACAGAAATTTTCTATACCTCATCATATGTTTATACACCTTAAATTCTTATAGGAAGAAAATAGTATGGACATGCATAATCTATCCAAGGAGAGAATGTGATTGACCATATACTGCTCATCTGCTATGATGAAGACAGATCTTCAAGGTAAGAGTAAAAGCAGCTCCACTGTCCTCCCTTAAGTAATGACGAATTCCTCTTGCCTAAATGTTAGCATTATTGAATATATTCAGAGAGTATGGTAATGGAGTAAAATATTTGAAATTTAATTAACACTGCTTTTTCTAGGCCTGGCTCTGCTTCCTCAAACCAAGTTGCTCCTCAGTTTCCTTAGCTCTGCAAAAAGGGTATGTGGTCCAAACATGACTGGTTGCTGCTGAAGCAAACTCCTTGCATCGTTGGCAATTCAGACAAGTATCAGTGCAGGCTTAATTTTAATTTTAATTAAGAGTCTTCATAAAATAATTTAAACCTGTAAAAACAAATAACTGAATAATACTACAGTTACCCTTTCATCTTTTATGTATTTTTAATAATAAATGTCTCACAGATGACTACTGCTGTTAATACTTGCTTTTTCATTTTCTGAACAGTTTAAGATAAACCTTCTGTTCTTTATGAAGCCTGCATGGATTTTGCCTCCCCTTCTATTCCAAAAGATTTTAACAGGCTAGGAGAATATGGCAACTCTCTACGACAACTGTTATTACCAGAATTTGCATATCCTTTTTTGCTGATCTCTGAAGTCAGCATTCCAATTTCAAGTGAGCTCTCTTTTTCGGACATGAAAAATAATTATGAGGCCTGGATACTATCAGCCATCAGATCACCTATCTTGGATCTCATTCTGTTACTTCAAACATACCTCTATCCTGAAATTAAATTCTTGGAGAACAAAGATTTTCTTACATGATTCTAAAAATGCAGCCTTATACTGCTTGGCATCAAGGAATGCAGGAACATGTTAATATGTTATGAGATGAAGAAGTACAGAACACACTGCACAGTTGATGGCAAGAAGGCTTGAAAACATGATACAGCAGAGCTATAACACATCAGTTGGGAAGGGTTACTGAAGAGAGTCATATGTGACTGTTTAAAAATTGTGTGAGACTGTGCTTGTGTAGAGGGTTAACTCTAAAATCTTTCTAGATCTTCAGATCTCTAATCAAGAAGAGTTTTTCTCACATACTGGGCTAGCAAATACCTTGGAGTTGTGATGCTTGTTTAGTTGCTTTCTCCCTTTACAACAACTATCTTTCACAAAGGACTTTAGAAACTCTGTCAGTCTTTATCTACAAACATCCTGGCAGACTTCAAGCGACATAAAAGATCTTATTTTTGTTACAGGGTGTGCAGATTTTCTGTGGCTTGTGTTACACATGGGTGTGTAATTGTCTTTGTGCTCTTTCCAGATTATAATTATCCCATTCATAAAATTGGTAGGCTGACATGATGAGCCACTACAGTCATAGGTTCCTACTACAAATCTATTTTTGACACCTTATTAGAGTATTACCTCAACAAATCCAGCTCAGATTTTAACTAAATTCAAAGTTTTAAACATTTCTCTTACAGAATTTTATCACCAGTCAAAATTTATATGTGACTGAATGATTTCAGAACATTCCTTAACATTTGGGTAAGCTCTGTTTTTATTCTTAAAGGTTTCCTGACTAGATGTTTGTTTGGAACAAAAAAACCACCTGGATTATCACAGCATTATGGAAGAACTCAAGTTGAAAGGACTGAATTGAGGCCCCTAATTGAGCTTACTGCACAAATCTCAGCCAAGAGGTCATTCAGGTGTGCAGGGCTTTATCCTCTTTGTTCTCAAAAACTCTGAAGGTGGACATGGAGTGCATAAACTCTGTTCCAGGCCTGGAGCATCCTAATAAATGTGGTGGGTTACCTTGTCTGGCTGTTGTATGCCTACCCACCCATTCTCTCACTCATTTTCCTCAATAAGACAGAGGCAGAAAATAAGATAGAAAAAGCTTATGGGTAAAGGGAAGGCTAAAGAGTTTAATTATCAAATACCTTCACAACCAATGCAAACAGAGTTTGGGAAAATTAATTTATTGCCAGCTAAAATAGATTTAGCTAGCTAGAAACAACAAAAAAAAATTAGAAGAGTCTTTTCTCCTACTCACCCTCTTTTTTGTATGCTCAATTTTATTCCTTCATTCCCCCACTGAGCAGGGAGCTTGGAGTAGATGACACCACTGTGGTCACTTCCCACCTTACCCACTCTGTGCCTATATGCATCTACATCTCTGGGATACATGAGACCTTCACTTCTGGTTGAACCTGTGGACAAGCAAATGACAGACACATCCCTGAGCCTGGGGAAAAGACCCTTGATCCCCAGGCTGGGCTCCAGCACCTGGGCAGGACAGACGCCCAGAACTGCTGTAATAGGAGGCTGCTTTTAACATTCCTATTTCACCTCACAAGTTAAATCACTGACTAAATCTGAGTCTATAAAGGAAATCCTATGACTATTTTTTGTTTGTGAAATTAATAAGCATAACATGGTTCACATCTGGCACAAATAGAAGGAGAAAGAATAGCAACAAAACATCACACCTGTAGGTTAACACCTATATAGATTTAAAATCTCTTATCCTCTTTTCAGCCCAATCCACTTGTCTCTCCTTAACAGCAATTGCATCCTCGCTTATTAAGGAGTTTTGAATAATTAGGTTCAGCTGAATGTAATTAGTTTCCAGCTGGCAGTGATCTAAGTTGCATTGAATAGTGATGAATTCCGTGGGAAAAAAAAAAAAAACAAACCTTTTGTTGTCGTTTTTTTTCTTCCCATTTCCTCTTGACCTGCCCGCTTGGTACTATAAGAGGCTTTTTACTAGTGCTTAGGACTTTGTTAAATACATTTCGTTTTGATAGTTACATGCTGCTTGCTTTTGACACAAAAGCTTGGTAAATGTCTGCATACTTGCTGTTTTAGGCTCGTTTCTATCTTTTGTTCTTATTTCTCTCAATGATGAAAAATTCAAGAATACCCCTGTTTTTTTTGTTGCTGGTTTCTCTACAAGTGAAGGTTTTAAGGTGAAATGTAGCTAATTTTTATTGAATGAAAGAATCAGTAGATGCAGATCTTTCAGACAAATCTAGAATTAAAGAAATTGTTTATTACAAAGTGTTGTCTGTGGAATCCTGGCCCACCTTTCATGGGTTCATGAAGTTCTTGTGAGCATGATTTAATTTTATTTACTTTAAGACTTTTCATGGAATAGTAACTAATTATTTCACTAAAAAAACACTTTATTAATTCTTGATCCACCTGCAGGCACACTGCTGTCTTTTTTATCTTTTCTTTTTTCCTCAGTCATATTTATCACATTCTGCCCACCAAGTTATTGGTAAATCTCTTCTGTTATTGACTTTCTGAAGCTCTGCTTTCTTTTGCATTTTCTGCTTTTTATTTCTGATTATATATATCAGGTTTAATTCTTATCTCCTGAGAGGAAATTCCCAAGTATTAAGTTAATTTAATTCTCTAAATTTCCCTCTACAAATCTTTTATTATCTCCCTTTCAAATGTCTTGAACATTCTTTTAGAAAACTGAAACAAATAAAAGAAGTTCTCTTGATTTTTATAATTCTCTTTGTAGTGTTTTTATTCTTTCAACTCTCTTGGCCTTTCTATTCTGTTTAGTTTTGTCCCTCATATCTCAGTAGATGTTTGGAAATGTAGTAGAGGTTAAGGAGACTATGGGGTAGATGAGGTCTAAAACTTATAGGAAAAAATTGCTTCATTTTCACCATGGAAATGTGATTCCATTCAATTCAAATTCAATTTCAAAATTGAATTGTCTTTCCATTGTAAGTACTGTGGGAGGAGCTGAAAACTAGTTTTAATGACAGCAATTTTAAGTAGATAGATTATTTTCCTGGATAAACAACAGAAAGAAGACAAAACAAACAAACTCAACCAAAAGATAGAGCTTAGACTTTAAAACTAACAAAATTACTCTTTAAGCATTTTTTAATGCTAAGTACATTTATACTTTCCAGAAGTACAAAATTAGGGAAAAAAAGTCTTACAAAGGAAAACCTGGAAACCATTTTTATGAAGAATTGTCTGTTTAAAACTTACATGTTCCTGATATAGTGCACTAAGAACATCAGAAAGCATACAGTAAGTGTTCTTCTGTCCTGTACTCTCCTGTCTTTCATTCTTCTTTTCCAACCTTTTAAAATAACATATTTATATCTCATATGTATATACATATATATATACACACACATATATATGGGATTTAGTATTTTGTATCTGAATGAATGGATCAGTTCCAGAGTTGTATGCATTTGTCTGAAAGCAGAAAACTTATATCAAAGACATGAGTGTTTTATGTTTTTCCAGTGGGACAGTGTTCCCCTCACCTTTGTTTTTTCCAGACATGAATTCTGCAGTGTATGTCCATCTGCTATAAGGGTTTCTTTTTAAAATTTACACTAGATTGTTAAAATTTTTATGCCTTTGATGTTGTGTAACTACTGTGAGAGATTTTTAATATCTTTAAAAGGAAATTATCTCCCTACAGTATTTAGAACAAACCTTAATATAAACTAGAATCCTTAACCTCTAACTGTATCCTTTTATCCAGGTGTTATCCTGCATCTGTGTTGTGTTAAATATTCTTTTTGCTAGGGAAATAGATTAATTTCTAAATGAAGATTTTCTAGATTTCATACAAATCTATTGTAACATTGTCTGAATTGTGAATCAACCCTTTAACTTTTACAGATATATGAATCAAGAAAGACCTTCTCTGACATTTTTTACATTCCACTTTAAAATAAACATAAATCCATGATACTTAACCTATTATAAAGTATGAGATAATGGGTTCTGAGAAGTTTGAAGTGCTTATGTACACTTTGGGATCTGCTTTCTTGCATAGAAATTGTCGAGAGAATATTTGCTTTCTAATTCTTCATAACCATCTTCCTCTATAAAATGAGCAAAAGTCAAGATGTTTATGGTTTTCAGCCATTTAATTGCAAACAGTATTGGATGCTTCTTAAACACTGCAAACAAAACAAGGACTTGGTGACATATTGTAGAAAACATTCAAATATATGTAAAATTCAAGAGTCAAATTGTCTCACTTTTTTCATGCTGCAACAGAAAAGATTTTGTCACTCTGTGATAAGTCCATATACTGAAAAAGTAGAAAGAAAAATAATGCCAACACTCAGATATAACTAAAGCCCAATATGCTTAGAAATAATTTCTCCATCCTTTCTCTTAGTGTGAAAAAACCACCGAGCTATCTAATAGTCTGGTCAATAAGCAAGTGTCATTTTCAAATTGGATTTTCCTTTACTGTAATTTTGTCTAAATTTTACCTCTTTTTGTCTGTGACCTTACTAACACAGAGTTTTGGCAGGTAATCTTGCAAAGAGAAGTATCTAGGCTCTCAAACCGTTTACATTTGGAATCAAAAAACTTTTTTCCTAACACTGAAAAATAGATTGTGTTTCTAAGGCACCTATCAAGCATACTACACCAAATATCACTCTCCTAATGTATCAGTTAGATACTCTGTTAAGCATCCCTTGAAGGCCTTTTTCCTTCTTACTGACCAGTACTGCCATTGTTAGCCTGATACTCTCTTGATTCTCTGAATCCATCTTCTGATTTGTTTTGTGAATTCTCTTGGGAAAAAATATATTTTTTTATGTCTTTGCAACGTATATAGTCAATGGATCCCAAGCCCACGCTTACAATTCTTCAGTATTACAGCAAGAAAAATAATTAAAAGTATTCCTCAGCAGCCACATCATAGTTACTTGGCTATAAGCCAAGTGTGGACTACACAGATTACAAAGCTAGAGCAAATAAAAAAGTTCTTTGCTACCAGACACTATTAAAAACAAAGCAACTGATGTCTCCAGATGGCACAAAATTTTAATTATACTTCAGCAATATCTAATTGTAAATGAACTTCTGTATTTTTTATGGTCAAAATCTTGTTTATGGTCAAAAAGAAAGCATACCATATGGACAGACAGAAGTATCTATATAGGCATGTAAAGAAAAGATTATGTATAAAAAGATAGATGTGGAAAAAAAAAAGTATAATTGAAATCTTATTATTAATCCAGATCTAAATATTTAGATAAAAAAAGATTAAAAGTAAAGAAGACTGGAAATTAATTTGTTATATACTCATATCTTCATCTATTCCTTTGCGAAAATTTAGAGTTTATGCAACCTTGTTACATAGACAACATATAAGCCATTTTTGTGGTTAAATTCAATTTTTAAGAAGATTTCCCTTTTTTAAGTTAATAGTTCCCTCCATTGTAGAGTTAACAGAATTTTCTCTTCCTTTTAAAGATTTCACTACAGTCTTCAGCTTATTTTTGCTTTCTCTATAGTGGTCTAATGTGTACAGTTTTCATACATTCCTTTACAGCAAGTGAACAGTGCAAAAGCTGCTCTCAACTTTGAGGAGATTTTTCAAGATTAAACCTGAGAGTCTCAGTTCTTCTCTATCTGATGCAGCAGTGATGGGAGAATTTTATTATTTTTAGTATCACATGATTGGCACATTCTGCCATCTGATATAAAAATGGACTGTTGCTAATTTCCTTCATTGTATGCTGCTGCCAAATATTTATGTGCCAGCCTGGTAACAGTACTTTCAGCAGTCACATCTGAGCACAGGCTTTCTAACTGAAGGAGAGTTCTGAGGCATGGAATTAAGGCAAAGGAATAGAGACTTTTATGACCTCCTTTTCTAAAGACATATCTTGGTACAATCTTTTCATGGGGAAAATTTAAAAACCTAAGAAACAATGTGAAAGAAATTCAGAATTTTTATTTGTACAGTGTGAAATGTGCATTGATTGCTAGCACCATTTAAAGGATGAGTTGGATATGTTCTTCCACTCACACTGATGTATGTTTTCAGTCCTTAATCACTGCCTTCTAGAGACTAAATCCATTGTATTCTTATTTCTACAAAACAAGGGTTTTTTCTCCTGAAACAGTTAACAATTGAGCATAACCCACTGATCTACTGCAAAATTTTCTTCATGTAGTATGGTGATTTTCTACCCAGTCTGAATAAAAATGTGATAAAGGTAGGTTTATTCAATCTTCTATTTCTCCTCTAAATCTTAAAAAAATTTACACTGCATGATTCTCTCTATACTTGTAAAGGATGCATTCTTATTTACTTTCCCGTTAGTAAGAATTATGATAAATTTTTCTTTTGTTTGTTTGTTTGTTTGTTTTGGGTGTTTTGTTGTGGTTTTTTTGGTTTTTTTTTTGTTTTTCTCAGCTTACATTGGGATTGATAGTATAGACTTTGCTAAAATGCTCAATTTGCGCTTTGTTGTGCAATTCTTCAGAGGAATCTTGTGTAGTCAGTTCTAGGCAGTCTTCTGGCAAAGAAAATAGAATGCATAATTGTGCTCAGTGGATAAGAATTCAAGTGCATTGTTTTCTTTCTTCTTAAATGACTAATATTCCCTAGGAGCTAGCTTGTTGTGAATGAGATCCTGTTTCTCTTTTTCTTATAATTTGTATTCATTCATTACAACCATTGTAATTATACAGCAAAATGTATCTTACTTTGCATTTTTAAAATATTTTATCTATTATGCAGGGATTGTAATAACCCAAAGCTCATTAAGGTGTGAAGATATCAAATGACTATTGTCTTTAGTACATGTATGGAGACAGTGTCATCATGCTAGGAGGAAAAAAAAAATGATTGTAGGAGAAAGAAGAAAGGAAAGAATTTTTGAGACATATTTGTTTATTGTTTTTTCTTGCTTATCTGAATGTTCTGATTGCCAGATGTATTCATAAATAGACTGAGGTTTTCATGGTACTTGCTGCATGTAATCAGCAAGCCTAGGCAATTTAAAATACAATATAAAGTTAAATAAATTTATAAAATTAAGCAGCCGTTTGAAGAATTAGTGTACATTTAATAATTGGGGTTTTTTTTCTTTTTTAGGATCTTAGAAAATTTCAATGGCAGTTAGTGGTGAAATGATAAAATCAATTAGAAAAAATCAAAAATTAATCAGGGAAGGAAAAACTGAATAAACAAGCAAAAAATAACTTTTTTATTTAAAAAGGCAAAATTATTGCAATTATCCAGTGAAGAAATATTATTGATAATAATCTTCTTGTTAAGTATGCTGAAAAGACAGTCTTGTCAAAATATGAATTAAGCTACTAGTTAATAGTACTCATTGAAGTCAGCTGATATCTAGAATTAGGTTCTAGATAATGTTAAAGCAGAAAAGATAACAGAATCAATTAGACTGAAAAAGACCTCTGACATTGTAACATCTAATCTTTGACCAAACACAGTCTATGGCCTCTGACATCATAAAGTCCAGTCTATTACCAAACACTACCATGTCAACTGGATCATAGCACTAAGTGCCATATCCAGGGATTTTGCACTGTATTCTAGACAGAAAAAATACTGCTGTTAAAAAAAAATTGGATATGCTAACTTGATCTGGTTGACACACAAGGGAAAGTCCTTATGCTTTTTTGTTTCATCATGATCATGTAAAACTCTTTCAGGGATGGTGACTCCGTTCCCTCCCTGGATAGCTCATTCTGGTATCTAATCACCCTTCCCACAAAGAAATTTTTTCTAATGTCTAACTTCAACCTTCCCTGAAGCAGGTTGAAGTAATTTCTTCTTGTTCTATCACTTGTTATCTGGGAGGAAAGGCCAAACCACACCTAGTTACAACCTCCTTTTAGACAGTTGTAGAGAGTGATAAGGTCACCCCCAAATTCCTCTTCTCCAGGCTAAACTCTAATTCTCACAGGACTTGTGCTCCAGAGCCTTCCCTGGGTTTTTCACCCTACTCGGAACCCATTCCAGCACCTCAATGTCCTTCCTGAACTGAGGGGCCCAGAACTGGACACAGCACTCGAGGTGTGGCCCTCACCAGTGCCCAGTACAGGGGCCCTGCTCCTGCTGGCCATGCTATTGCTGATCCAGGCCAGGATGGCATTGGCCTTCTTGGCCACCTGGGCACACTGCTGGCTCATGTTCATCCAGATGTCAACCAGCACCCCCGGGTCCTTTCCAATTGGGTCTCTTTCCAATCACATTCTCCAGCCTGTAGCTCTGTAGGGGGTTGTTGTGCCTGAAGTGCAGGTCCCAGCACTTGGCCTTGTTAAACCTCATGTTGTTGGATTTGGCCCACAGGCCAGTCCAGGTCCTTCTGCAGAGTCCTCCTACCCTCCAGCAGATCAACACTCCAACCCAGCTTGGTGTCATGCACAACACTGTTTATGGTACATGCAATCCTCTCATATAGATCATCAATAAAGATCCAGTTAAACAAGACTGGACCCAAGAGTGATCTCTGGGGGATGCCACTAGTGACCACATGCAGATCACAGATCTGCTATATATGAATGATTAGAATTTCTGTTGTGGTACTCCAAAACCAGGGAATAGTTACCTTTTGACAAAAGTTTTTTTCAGTGGGACAACAAAGATTATATCTTGACAAAGATTAATGGATTAATGGGTCATATTCTACTTTTTAATAGAAAGTTCTCCCTACCAAGAAAGAGTTTGTAACTTGTTGTTACCTTCATATGTTTAATCTTGAATCTTAATTCCTCCCTCACCAGGTAACTTCTACTGATCACTATTTGAAACAGGAAACTTCTGGTTAGTACACATTTGTATTTCCGTACAAGTTTTACCTTCATGTTCTTCCTGTAATATGATCATGATGTAGCAAAAGAGCATAAGGCCTTTTACTTGTGTATGACCCAGCTCCAATTAACATGCCCTGTATTTTTTTTTTTTTGTATTTTTCCTGTCTAAAATGTAGTCTTCTATTCAAGTTTTGTTTCACTGTATGCAGAAGGTTTTTATTTTATATCTTTGCTGCAAAAAGTAGAGAGGCATTTTACATCTGAGTTGTCTTAATTTCCTATATGATAATTCATAATGGCTCACTTTCCCTTTGTGATTCATATGCAAGATCCAAAAGGAAGACATGACTTACACATTTTATTTCCTAACCTCAACTTAATTTTTGAGGTTATAATTGACATAAATTTCACCACCAATTGTTCTCTTTTTGTTTCAACATCACTTATTTTTGTATTAAATCTGTGTTTGCTTCATCAAGAAATTAAATAAAGGAACTTAAACAAAACACTTTAGTCATAGGTAGAACTGTTAATAAGCTGTTTTCATTGCTTCCACTCCCCTTTTCTCATGGAAAACAGAGGGGAATTAAAAAAAAAGAAGAAAATTGGGCTCTGCAACAACATATGCTTATTTTCCTGTGGGATATGTTCAAATTATGATCAAAATTATGATTTATGTGTGCTGACCCCAATTCTGAATATCACTGTTGACTTTATGACAGTTTGACAGTTGTGAAGTTTTATTGTTCTTCCGGAAATCTGTTATCCTTCCTCACATGTAACACTACACTTAAAATGTGTGCAGCTGTGCATAGGAGTTATGTCCATATGTTTTTCTGCTGATACATGGACAGGATGCTGCAGGAGTATTTGTCTAAGCCTAACAATTATAGAATATGTTGTGAGCATGATTGACATTAAGTTGCAGACCTGTATATCTTGTTTCTTACAGCAGTTTTTAAAAAGAGGTCCTGGTTATGTAAAGAGATGCCTCACTGTCAGCGTCCACTGACCATTTAATTGGTATGTAGTAGAGCCTACAGAGCAGAAAAAATACTTGGTAGTTTATCAGGACAAGTGAGAAATATTACTTGGATTAATACTAAATAAATATTTTTAAGATTTATGCTGAAACCAAAATCTCTGGGAAGGAAGGAAGGAAGGAAGGAAGGAAGGAAGGAAGGAAGGAAGGAAGGAAGGAAGGAAGGAAGGAAGGGGGAGCCCTGGCCCAGTCAGGTTCCAA
This sequence comes from Aegithalos caudatus, assembly GCA_013389925.1. Taxonomy (NCBI): domain Eukaryota; kingdom Metazoa; phylum Chordata; class Aves; order Passeriformes; family Aegithalidae; genus Aegithalos; species Aegithalos caudatus. The sequence goes on from WEIU01003968.1 coordinate 35,934, forward strand.
T
>WEIU01003968.1:48032-65842 GCA_013389925.1 Aegithalos caudatus
AAAAAAAACAAAAAGAAAAACAAAACAAATCAAAAGAAAACAAAAAAACACTTTACATTTAGAAGATAGAAAACAAAAAGCTACACATTTCTGTTCATCTTGGTCTTTATCGTGACTAGACTTAAGTAAATATATTTTTAAAATAATTATATATTAGACAGACTGGATCTTAACTTAAAAAGCTGGATTTTTTTGAGTCCCTGAAAATAAGTAAATACTTGTAACTTATAGTTAGCAGTTACTTTTTATATTTTGTACTTCTTGTACAAGAAATTTCGTAAGCAGATTTACTTTGATTTAGACTAGTCATTTCCAGGCTCTAAAGTTTTATGAAAGAGAAAGCATGCCAATTGGGTATTTTTAAATAATTATATATGAGGAAGAAATATTTAGAATACATCCTCATATGCGTCTTTTCTGGAGCATTATCTCTTGAACCTGAAACTGTGTTTACAAAAACAAAGAGTTGAATAGCCTTGTTGGTTATCTTCCTCATAAGTATATAGAATTAAAGAAAGAGAAGAGATCACTGTAAGAATTGGAAGGCACTGTCTGAAAATTGCACCAGCATTTTAAAAAGCAAAGTAACTAGTACTTCTTGATATTCTTATACTGATTCCATGAGTTCCCATCTCCCTTTATTATAATATCTCCATCTTCTTCCAATTCACAATCAAACTATTTTTAAATGCCCTTTCTGATGCCAGTTACTGTATAAATTCTCTTGTGTAAAACTAAGCCCCCTATTTCTTACTGTGTATACAAAGTTATTAGGATTTATGTAAGTTATTCAACCAGTTAATGCAAAAAAACAGTGAGATACCACCTCAGGAACACATCACCTGACTGAGTTGTAGGATAATGATTACATGACTGACTTTTCTGTCCTGGAAAAACAGGTTTTTTCATGAGACATCCCTGTATGGAGTGTTTTCTCAAAGTTTTGAACTTTGAGGTAACAATTTAAAAGGCACAGAATAAACTTACCTAAGGAAAAAAAAAAGAAATGGAGCTCTGGTGTTGTCTCATGCAGTCATGTTTGTGAGGAGTAAGCATGTTCAATATGGTGAACAAGCAGAAAATTAGGATATTTAAATTAAAAATGTCCATCCCAGTCTTAGACTGTATTCATGTTCTCTTAAGTGATCTTTTCCATTTCGAATCATCAAATAATTTTTGAGATGAAAATTATTTTGAATAACTTTCAAGAATTATTTTGAAAATTCTCTTCCCTGAACCCAAACAATGTAGCATGTTGTGGGCTAATACTGTCAAAATGCTGCATATTTTTGCAAGGCTGGAGAATGTTTCAGCAGAAAAATTCTTCAATGGAAAAGATGATTGAAATTTAAGATTTCTATTATGCTATTGTGTAAAAGATAAATTAAAAATAAATTTTAAATAACAATTAGATGGGTCAACATTCTACATAATTTTGGGGTTTGTATAATCTGTAATATAATCAGCTCATTAAATTTATGTGCTCATTAATATTTTCATCGCATATTGTTCTTCCTGATCAGTACCTGCACTAATTGCCATAATAAGCCACTTATATTTTTTTCTGCGTGACATTGCCTAGTAAATTCTTACTGGAAATGTTTCCAGGTTTCCATTCAGAAATTGATGTAGCAGTCAGCAGTTTATGCAGGCAGTTCAGGATTGTTTTCTATTACAATAAAAAGCATTTTCAACAAATAGAAACTTTGAGAGGCATGCTGTAGTTTTCATCAGATGCATTTTCTGATAAGACACAGTGACGAGGTTTATAAAATTGCATAGTTTTAAAACAGGAACCGTTGTTCATTCATTTCTTATGGACATCCTGCAATGCCATAGCAGATAAAGATCTTTCACAGTTTTCATTACCATTAGGATATGCTTCTTCAAATTACTATTTAAAGATAAACATTTTCCAGTGTTTGCTGCCCTTCTTTCTGTTCTTTCTAGAAACCAGAAGGTGAAACAAAAAATAAAATTTGATCAGATTTCATGCCTGTTTTTTTTTCCATATGTGAAAATTCGTTCCTTCCAGAGAGCTCATCTCAAAGTCTCTGGTAGCTAAAAGCACAATAAAATACATTCCAAAAATACCAATATCCTCCAAACATCTTCCATGACTAAGTTATTTAAAGTATTTTAAGTCCTCAAAGAAATGAGAAGAGAGAAAATTCATTCCATGTTTAGAGACATTTTTTTCCATTTTGAAGTAGAGATCACCTTCTTTGAGATTCAATTATTTTGAGGTCTACAGTACTAGAAATACGGTAAACCACAACAGAATTAGCTTTAATTATATTAAGAGCATACTGTCAGAGGCTCTGTCTATTTTATTACATTCTGGGATACTTCTGAGCCCTTGGTCTGATTTCCCTAGTTGTTCCCCATTTTTTTTAACTCATTTGTTTACATTCAAGTCAGTGTTACAGGGGAAAGAAAAAAAAAAAAAAACAAAACCAAAAAAACACAGGTATAGGGCCAAGAATGCACTGACTAAAAAAAAAAAAGTAAATGAAGGCACATGAAAAGCAACAGTCCAGCTAAAATGACAGCAACAAGTATAGTACAAAGTAGTACAGGAAAATCTATATAATATTGCTCATAGAATTCTTTTAAAAACATCCTTTGTCAAAATATATCATTTTTTGCTGACACTATACTCACCTTCCCAATGTCCCTCCAGTTTCCCCAGCCAAGTGGTGCTGTGATGTCATGGTGAGTCACCAAGGTCCTCAGCCCCTTCCTCGGAGAAATGTGGAGTTGCTGCAAGAAATGGTGTCCCATTATCCTCAGTGTTTGTATTTCCTCTCCATGGCTCCTGCCTTCTGGCTGCTCCCAGCCGGGTGTGAGTGTGGCCCTGCAGCCTCCCCAGGCTGGGTCCCAGGGGCTCTGCTTTGGGCAGGGACCCCCTGGCTCTGCTGGACCCTTCCCATGGAGGAACCAGCAGAGCCCAGGCTCAGGCTTAGGCTCAGCAGGGATTTGGTCCTGAGGGTGGAGCTGGAAACAGCCCAGCTCTGGCTGAGGTGAGCCCAGGTCACCCTGAGATTGGTACTCCTCAGAGCCCTGGTCTAGGAGTGAAAGAAGACTTTTTTACTGGGCTCTGGATGGACTTTGGGAAACAGGAACAAACAAATCTTCCTGCTTCTCATATGTATTAGAAATGCATACTAATGTATTCTACCTATGAACCCAGCAACACCGAGCTGTAAATGAAGTCTCTTAAGCTTTTCTTTTATATAGGCAGCTAATGAAGTGAAGTGATTTTATGTTGAATTTTCTTTTTGTCACAGAAAAATAAATCTCAATTTAGTGAAAATTTTCATAAAACTTGTCTTCTTTACTTAAAAGTGATTGAGATGTAAAAAAAACCAAACCCCCGAGAACTTAGTGTTGAAAACTAAATAGTGAGAAAATAATTTGACTTTGGAAGTTTTTTTAAAGTAAAAGGGACAACATAAAAATGTGAGAAACAAAAGAAAAGATCACCAGCATGCTCCAACAGTTAATTTTGTGATTAATATTGTAAGTAAAAAATAAAAAAGTCTGTTTCATTATTACATTTGATACACTGTCTTACTACTTTCTGCTTTTAAAAAATATTTGGAAGAGCATTAATTCCATGTAGTTATTTTCTGTTTTATTTTCTGATTTCCATTTAAAAATTCCATCTTCAACACTAATTCTCTAGCACACTCTTTAGTAAATACTAAACAACAACAAAAGCCTTAAGGATTAAAATTTGATTGTTAAGTCTTTAGCAGGTAACATTTTCAGTCTATTTTTTTTTGCTAACAAGCTGTCAATACAGAGCTTCATCTTCAAATTCTTGAAACCACTGGAAAGGAAAGGTTATATCCACATATCTAAAGTATAATCAGAGACTGACCTAAGACCTTTGAAATTTTCTTAAAGAAAATGTTAGTAAATACATTAAACAGAGATTTCTTTACAGTTATTATACTTACCTGGGGTAAGACTTTCCTTCAGTCTTTACATTTATTGGAAGCAATGTATTAGACCATCATGCTTATTTCAAGTGTGTGTTCTCAATATTTTGCTACAGTTTCCTTCTTTCCCTTTTTGGATCAAAATCAATTATTCCATTCCAGAGTTATTATTCCTTACAATGAAAATTTTTGATCATTTAAATTCTGACCAGGTCTATTTAGAAATATTTTCATCTGGTCCTGATTATATTCAGACACAAAATATGTTATATAAATAGGTTAAATGGAAATGTCAGGCTTTTGACGTACCAAATCTACTGGAAAAAGGAAACTCTTTGTGTTATCACATGACATCTACCAGCTCTTTACGGGTGAGTAAAACATGCTGCAGGAGATCTCAGAATGGGATTTAGGGAATATTTTGCTGAAGCCCATCATGCTATTATTATCTAAATTAAACTGCAGAATTAAATTGCCACAGGACGAAAGTCAAAAGTACAAATTAAATCAAAAAGCAATTAGAGATATCTATGGCTTAAAAGTCCTTACAGACCTTTTAAATGCCAAGTTATAAATAGGAATTTTAACTAAGGAGATGCCAGTACTGCAAGCTATTGGGAGCTGAGAGAGAGTATGCTGTGGAAAAAATTAGTCCTTAAAAACCCCATTTTTTATCTTAATTTTCTAGCTGTGTTTCCACTTCTCGCAGTAAGCACAGGGTTACTTTCTAGATGGATATTTGTTCTAATTTCATACAACCATTCCTAAAAGTTGCATCTAAGTTCTAAAATATTCCATTATTGCCCAAGTTGCAAAAGACTTAATGTGTATTCCATAAGATTAGTAACAACAGTGGGTCGTGCCTTGTTCATGTGTTCATGTCATTGAATCTATTGTTTTGGGCAAAATGTTGAATGTGTAGCCTTTAACCTAAAAAAGACAGAAAAAACTCCAGAAAATTAGACTCATTCAGGCAAATCTATATGCATTAATGATATTAGGAGAAAAAGCCTTAAGAAAAAATGCTTCTGTTAAAATTACTATTTTAAGAAAAAAAAATCCATGCTGATGTGATTAGAGAAACCAACTCTCAGTTTTGAAAGCTAGAGCTGATTTTAAAGTCATATGATGTGTCTGTTGCTTCCTTGTTTATAGAACTACAGGAAGTAGAATTCTCAAAAGAGAAGACTTTTAAGACAAATTTGACACAAAAAGGAAAGAAAAAAATAATCAGAAAATATTTCTCTATCTTAGGATTTTTCAAAATGGTCCTGATAGAGCTGTGCAACAAAAATCGTGTTTAGAAACTTGGATTAATAGTATGGAGAAGCCAACAAAGTAAAAAGACTGAAACCTAGTTCTCCCAGGATATTTACAGAAGGCAAAAGTGATTAGAAAACATAACTTCAAATTAGGAATCACAACTTCAAATTCAAAACCAAGATAATTTAGCAAGTTAAACAATGGCTCATATTAAAGCAAAAACCACACAACCCCAAAAACATTAAAAACACTCTAGTACAACATGATTTTTCAAGCAAAGAGGATTAATTCTCAGAGTTCCTTCCTTCCTGCAACACTTCCCACCTACTGAGGAGTGATTTGACATAAAATATATTTTGCATGAATTGACCATGGGACTCTGAAGCTAGATGATGGCAACTATGGAACTGTAAATTAAACATAATGTGTCTGATGAATAACTAAAAAGACAGGCTATAACACAGATGGAAAATTTCACTAAAAAAATAAAATTATCATTATGCTGGCTATGGGAGGAATGGTGTTTTCAGTAACATTGCTGAATAGGCAAGAGGGAATTGCATTTGGCTGGGACCTATGTTTACAGTAAAAGGGAGATTGTAGAGACATTATTGTGATTGATTCTCACAGTATGCTGGATCAGCTAAAGGCCCAGACTTCTGACATTTCAGATTTGTATACAAGGAAAATATATTTCTATCCCCTTATATTAACTTAAGCATCAGTACAAAATATTGCACATTAACAAGAAGTACATTTCTACATGGAAAGCAGTGTGGAGAATTATTCTATTAGACATTTTATTCCCCTTCTTTTGACATAGTGTTTGACTTACTCTAATGTACAACTGTGTTTGTGGGTGTGTTCTACATAAATCAATCTGGTGAAATCTGGTAAAACTGGATTTTCATTGCAGATCAGAACAAAGTTTTGACGGAGAAAACTGGTACAGTCATGATAGAGTGGGAACAGTTAAAATATTTAATGTTCTCTAAATTTCCATGTTGAATGTGTTTTCATGTTGGCCTCAGCAATGCATTATAAGACAGTTTGTTGATTCAGATTTTTCTCAAAAAAAAGCTGTTGTTTGTGTCTATGCCTAATCCAATAGTAAGCTTCCTTAGTTAATTTTTAAAAAGTACTGTCATTTTCTATATCTCCCAAAAAGATAAAAAAGTCTAAGTAAGGCTAAATTTTTCTAGAAAATTTGCTAGGTGGAGAGTTAATTATCGTTTTATATTTAACCCAGTGTAAGGAATCTGCTTATCTTGATCTGACTTTTAAAAGATAAGATTTGTTTTACTCTGGGGAGTATTTTCTTCCACTAATATCTTATATTTATGTTAAGTTTATATATCTGTCTATGAGATTAGAATGGGTTCATTTCAGCTACTATGAATACAACAGGTTCATATAAAATGTACTTCTTTCTCAATGAGTTTATAATTCTTTCTTGTGAGGTTTGCCTACTTTCTGAATATTGAAGATATTTTTGACCTATAAAACATATATTTTATATATATAAAATATTTTATATATTCAGATCAAAATAAAAATGTGATAGAATGCAAAAATTACCTATGATTATGGGTGAATTATAGATATGTATTGCTAAAATTAGTAAATACATTCAGCAATTCATCTCTTTGTACAATATTTAATCTTTAAAACATTTTCCTTTGTAGTTGTTTTTTTACCCAAGTGCCATTTGACTGATTTAAAAGGAAAAAAAAAAAAAAAACCTAGCAAAGATACCTATCAATCTTTGTCAATTCAGAATTTCTCTTGAAAAGAGCATGTAAGGAAGACAGAGATATTATTCTGACAATCTCCACATCTCTGAAAGTTGTTTCTAACTGATGTATTAAACAACCCACCATCAGGTGTGGATCAAAATCAAGTTTAAAAAAAAAAAATACACCACTATTTGGATGAACCTAAGAAATTTCTTCAACTGCCTTCTTCCTCAGCAAGAAATATATATTAAAAAAATCTTATTTTCTCATCTACCTTCCGGTCCTTTCAATGTTCTGCTATTAATACCTGTAAAAAAAGAGTTAATTAATGAGATATTTATAGACATTTCGAATATGTCTATATCCTATAAATTTCAAGAAGTCAATACAAAATTTTGCTGAAACATTCATATTTATTAGCCAATGTGGTGTCTATCTCAAAGTGTAATATCTGGGAAGACAACTTAGAGGTAAGGCTTCTGGAAACACAGTGTGACAGGAAAAGCAAAGGATTTCAGATTGTGTCTCCTACTAAAATTCCTAATTTTTATTTAGGCACACAGAAAGAAAAGTTTATGAAAACTTTCAGTAACAGTTTAAAAAGTTTAAATCATGAAGTGATTATGAAGAAGAATGCATGTATCTGAAGAATCATGTATCATGATTCCTGTTTTATTCCAGTTTTATGAATAAAAAAAAGCCTAAAAAATATTTGTAATTGTTCTACATGGAGATGGGTCTATTCATACTTCATCTTGCTACAGATGCTAAATTCAAAATTTCTTTTTTATTTTAGGTATCTTTTGAAACAGAACTTCAGGACCAAAATAGTAAGACTAACTGTGGAGAACCTACAGATACAAAAAACATGTCATTTAACTGTATTGTCATCATTTTTTTTTTTTTTTGGACTTTGAAATATTTGTTCCAGTTCAAGTATTTAGATAATGAGCAATAGTATTTTCTTACTCTGTACTGCACTATTGCTCATTTCTGACAAGATCTGTGTGTGCTTAACTGAACTAAAATGATAGATTAGTATTTGATATGCACTTTTAAATAAATATATGAAGAAATCAGCTAACCAACTTTCAAAAGTTTGTTTGTTTGTTTTTCTCAGTTATTCTGCTGGGATAAGAAAGTTATAAATGTTTGCCAGAAAAATCATTGAAATCCACCTCTATTATAATCATAGAACAAAGAGTTTGGAAAAGATTTCTGGGGGTCCTTCTGTCTAGCTTCTTGCTCAAAACAATGCTGATGTTCCCCTGCAGGAGGGGACATCTGAGGGCCATTGTCCTTTGCTTTTTTCGCTGCCTCAGACAAGGATTAGGCACAACTGGCCCAGGCAGACAGGCTCCCCAGCAGCCTTCCTGTCACTCTGCCTTTGCCATGTCTGCAGCTTCTCTACAAATGCATATATTCAGAGGGGAATGCTGTTGTCAGAAATCACAGGTCTCCAGTGTCTTTTACAAGCCCCCAGTAGCTGTTACAGTAGAAGTTCAGTCTCCTGCTAGGGAGGAGATGCATTCTCCCTGCTCTCGTGCAGTGTAAGGCTCTTACCTCTGCACAGGCCATGGGAAGGGGGAACTCTCTTACCCCTCACCTAAACACAGGCAGCTCGTGAAGCAAGTCACATCCTGAAATCTTCCATTACTTCATTAGGAGATCTGCTACTTCATTAAGAAATCTGCCTGATTAAGAAATCTGCCTGAAAAAGACTGTTCTCTCTGGGAGTTCCATGTACTTTAAACTCATCTCCTTAAAGCACCAAGAGACTTCTAGTGAATTTCTGAATAATAAAAGAAAAATGAGAATCACAGCTTGGATATTTTATTGTGTTTTTCTGTTGGGTTTTTTTTGTTTTTTTTTTTTTTTTTTTTTTTTTTTTTTTTTTTTTTTGGTTTGGTTTTTTTTTTTTTTTCTATCTATCAGTTTTGTCATCCTTTTTTAAAATTTTTTCTCTATCAATGTTTTACAACTTTTTTTCAAGACTGATAATTTAATATTTATGTGCAGGAAATTTAAATTATGAGAAAATATGTTAATTACAAAAATTAGAAAACCTATATATTGGAACTTTAGGCCTGTGAATTATGAAGGTTTTTGAGTTTTGGAAGAATTAATTAAAATTATAATTAAATTAAAACAAATAATCTAAGTTGTTGCTGTAAAGTAATAGGGGACTATTTTTTTGTTCCACTTGCAGGTATGTCCTGATCTCTCAGGAATTTTTCATCTCACTCAGGAAAAAAAGGAAGAATTAATATTGTCTGCTAATAATTGTACCCTTCATCTTTTTTGAACAAGAAGCCTTCTGAAAATAATTAGAGACAGTCTGAGATTTCACTGCTATTAATTTAAAACCCAGTTTTTATCTAAAAATTCAGTGTTGGGTTCTAGTATATATTTAACTTGTCTGATCACTAAAGATGTCTGATTTAGCACCAGATAATTTTACCACCTATTATATGAGCAAATGATACCTGTTAGTGCTAATCACATTCATCGCATTTGGTATTAATCATAAAACCCTTTAAAATCTAGATGAAGGTGATCATCAATGTTTTGCTCAAACATGCACTGATGGGTACTTTTATTTAAAGTATTTAAAGTATTTAAAGTATCTAAAGCTATTTAAAATGAGGCAAATTTTTCCAGGCCATATGATCATTGTGACATGGAAAATGCAATGTTGCAGTAATAACACATTAATGATAATCATGGTGCATTACAGAAACATTATATATTGTGCTGCAGCTTTGGAAGTTTGGAGTGGTTTTTTTTTTGGTTTTTTTGGGGGTTTTTTTTTTGGTTTTTTTTGTGTGTTTTGTTTTGTTTTGTTTTGTTTGTTTGTTTGTTTGTTTTCTTTTCTTTTTTTTTTCTTTTTTTTTTTCTTTTTAATTCTACTGCCAGTATCATATGTTGCAAAAATGTAATTTCTTGAGTATTATCATTTGATGGTAGAAGATGCAGAGGTATTGGTTCAGCAATATCCTTCAAGTTTTCTCACTTCTCAAACAGCCATGACCTGGAATCATCCTGGAGATGACACTGCCTGTCTTGAAAGAGATGACACACCTTTTACTACACTCAAGCTACTTTACTACCTCTGAAGAGTGATAATATTAAGTGAGTTTTTTCCCTCTGGTTCTTGTAGATAGTGAAAGGGATTAATGTCATTTTATGCTGCTTTTTATGATTCTATGCTTGTGCTAGGTCAGGGGCAATAAAAAGGCAAGGCAGAAACACATAAGCAGTCCCCTCAGGCCAAGCGGGGGTTCTGCTCCTTATTCCAAATAGTATTTTTATTTTCATTCAGTCAAAATATTAAATGCCAACAGATTTAGCTGGACCTATCACCTGTCAGATGAGAGGTTTTCTCCACAAAAATATTTAAAAAGAATCCCAAACAAACCAAACTTTTTGTCTGCTGGTCCTTTGGACTAAGATTCTTGTTTGAGTGGCTGCCAAAGACTGACCAAAGATACCAAAAAAACCAAAAGCTTTTCTTTTGTGTTTGTTTTATTTTTTGTGGGGTGGAGAGGGTGCAGGTTTTTTTTGTTTTATTTTTTTATTATTTGTTTGCTCTGTGGAAAAGTTACAATCAGTCACCTCAAAATAATAAAATTCTAGGTTGTTTCATGTGACACCACTACTAGATTATTAAGTAATAAATAACAACTACTGTAGAGTTTGTTCAGGAGAGTCAAGCAAGTGGTATCCTATCAGAAGAATGGAATTTATCTCCTTCTATTGCTTCTTTTCACCCTATACAAGAGGTATCAAGCTCTCTCTTATTTTCCAGAATAATTGTTTCTAAAAATATTTCTAATATATTGTATGGGTTTTGACATTAGCTAAAAACCTCATTAATCATCATAGCAAAACTTTACTAATCTTTACTAATCATGAGTTGAACTGATAAATTTTCCTGAAAAAAATATTTCAAGTAACAAGTTATTTCTTTGTAATGAAGTAAACCTGAATCTAAAGAAACATAACAAATTATTACTCTAATTTATCTAGGTATTTGGACAATATATTGCTAGTAAATGCAAGATTTTTTGAAAATAAAAATTTTCAGGTGGCTGCAAAGTACACATAGTGCTCCCAAATCCAGTAATCTACAGTAGCTCCCACAAACATATCATAAAGCTTTCGTGGTTGAGCTTTGGTTCAATCAAGTTAAAATGGAATTGTTAAAACATCTGCAACTATGTGTGAACTGATAAGTGGAATTTATACTTGAGAATGTAATAAGAGTTGACACCTATTTGTGAGATGACTGTATCATAGATTGCCTGCAGCCTGATAGCATCACTATTTCTTGCAGGCAGACATGCATTTGCTGAAGGTGAAAATGTCATTTAAACAGTTGATACCTTTCAAATAGTTTAAGCTAAATGCCTTGTACAGTTCTTGCCGTTTCAGAACAAATATAAACAACTTGAAATTCTGGATAAAGAAAATAATGCGTCTGTAATTATTAAGTCAAGCCAGAATATACATTTGCAACAACACGCTGACTATCTGTGAAGGAATTTGATTTGCTGTGGCAGAGATTAATAATCAAATCTGTATACAATAACTTGCCATCGTAGATATCTGTTTATTTATCTTACAAATAAAAGTCATGGAACTGTTTTAAAAACCTCTTTATATTTAGACAGGACCAAACAAAATCATAACCTCCTTTACAGTACAATTTGCACCCATATAAGAGGTAAAGAAGTATATGGTCACAGTTGACACTGAAAAAGAAGTTTGATCATAAGTCAAGACTAATATATTCAGACATAAACACAGAAGTTATTTTTATTTATATGAGAAATTATATTTAAGAGTGCATAAACTGACTCTTCCATTTGATGACATGTTCAAAGATTAAAATGAGGTGTTTGTTACCTGCCATATCTTTAGCTTTCAGGCTTGCTGCTATATCATCAAATTAGCAGTTTGTTAACAGAACAGCATCTTGCATTCAGTGTCCTAAATAAACGAACCAAAACTTCTATTATCTCATTTTGTCTTTTTCTAAAGTTTTCCTCTTTTCACTCTTAAATTTTTTCTCTATACTCTCTCCATACCAACACCTCTTGCTTCATCATTATGCACTTCTTGTCCTTCCCTTTTTTGCATCTTTACTTTCCACCATGTTAATGCCAATGTCAGAGCACTACCAAGACAGGTGTTGCACTTTAAGGGAGCTAAGAGTGGGATCTTGCTGGCCAGGACCTGTTCCTCTGTCCATGGCAGTACCCACGTGTCTCTGTAAAACCCCATACGATTAAAGGTCTACCACTATTCACAGCTTCTAATTTCTGTTTGTTCTCTGGGCTGCATTTGTTGTTGTCCTAGGGTGATATTATGATATTTGTATCCCAAATCGTCTGTTGGGTTTGTGCCGGATATGGCCCTTGGTGCCTTTGGTGTTGGGTCTGGGAGCCGGGGAAAGGGAGACATGCACAGTTTTGTTTTAAGAAAACTCTCCTCTGCTGGCTGGCCTTGAGAATCAGTCAGCAACATGGCATGGGATTGAGAGCTCTCTTTTTTTTTTCTTTTTTTTTCAGTAGTTAGTTAGCGAGTTAGTGTATGTAGCTAGCTGAGTGGGGGAGAAGCTTCTTTTTTCCTTCTCCTCCTATTTTTTTCCCCTTTTTCCTTTTTTGTTTTCCTCTTACTCCTTTTTTCACCTTCCCTTGGAACTGTTAAAAATCTCTCCGGACTGAGGACCTGGGGGAGCACCCTGGGGGCTTGTGCCTGGAACCAACCAAGATCTGCGCAGCAACGTTTCCCAGCACCCAAGGGACTGAGACAGAGCACCCATCTACAGGAGGGACTTCTTTCCTAAATTTGTCATCTCTCCAGAGCAGCACAAAGTTCTTGTCATTGGGTATTGTTCAAATTATTGTGCCGGGGAGTGCTTTGACTGTCTAATAATGAACAGGGTTCTTTCCACTTCTCTCTGCAGAAGTCTTTTCCCCAAACCGGTTGGAGGGAGGGTGCCCTTAGGAGGTTTCCTCCCAGATTTTGCCCTAAACCCCTACCGTTGTCTATACCCAGTAATGCTACTTTCAGAAGGGAAGGTCTGTGAGCTCTGTTCATTACACTGTTCTTCCACACACAATTTCACTGCCTTCTCTGCCCCAAATTCAGCCTCTAGCCACTATTCCCCCAGAACAGAGGCTGCTGCCATTCTTACTTCCCTGTAGCAGGAAGTCCCAACACCTCCTACCCACTGATTCCTCTCAGTGCTCAGGTGTCTATCTGTTTCTCTGATGCAAATCAACAAAGGACTTTATTGTCAGAAGTCACACATTTTTAGACTCCCACATCTTATGAACCTCCAACTACTTGACATTCAGTACAGGCGTGGGACTGAATACATTCTTTTGATGAGGTCTTCAGCACAGAGCAGGGTGGCTGGATTGTTCAGCACTGTATGGAGAAGTAATCTTTGACAGCTGTAGAGGCTGAATGCTCTCAGTGCTGTGGTCTTACACAGCAACCTCCCACTCAACTATTTTTGGTATAAATAAGATCTATCTTATCTTGTGGAAGAAAGATCTGAGCCACTTCTTTTAGGGAAAGATTCAAGGTGGCTAATCCAGAATGGGATAAGATTTTAAGAAATACTGATTTCTTAACTTTTTTCAGTAGACACCCCACTCTTTGCGGACTTCTGCAGACCTGCTCCTCACTCCCTTATCTCTTGTTTGCCCAGATTCACCTGTGGTAATCAGGAGCTGGAGTTCAGTAAATGTGATGCAGAGTGTTATGGCCTTGTTTGAAACCTTGGCTATTTCTATGTCACTGGCAGTGGATTTTTCTCTTCTTGTCCTCAAACAGGTCTCATTTTTGCATTCTCTTCTGGTCTCACTTAGTCCATGCCCGACTCCCAAGTGCATTTCCCTTTCTCTTTTGCACTTCTCTTTCACTCACAGAGTGGCTAGTATACCTTACATAAAAACATGAACACTTGAAAGTATTTGGCTGTTTTTTTCTTTCAAAGGTTTACCCTTCCTGTCCATGTGATAAATGCTTGCATGCACCTTCATGCCCCCAACAGAGACATCCTTGAAATGCAAAGCAGTTATGTGTTATTTAGGTACTGCATTGAATTCCAAAATAGTCAATCCATTTTTCACTTACAAGTTTGAGAAGTATAACTTGCAAGGACTTCAGTTCTATTCTCAGCCCTTTTCCCTACTGTTTGCATTGCTATATCTGTCAGCAGAAGAGCAGGGGGAAACCATTAGTCAATGGCTAAAGCCCTTCTGAACATTACTTGTTTATCCCTTTTCAGTGTTCCCCTGAATGTCAGATAGTGTTTCACAGCAGTAAAAGTAAATGCAATCAAATACGAATCAGAGAATACACAAAAAGAATAACACATAAATGAGAAAAATGTTTTTTCGTTCAAGCCTTTTGACTTTAGGCTTAACCCCATATATATTTTCTAAATTAACTACATTAAAGTATAACTTAAAAATATTGAAGTATTTGTAATTGTTCTCTACTTGTAATAAATGTCAACTGCTATATTAATAGTAAAAAGACTAAATAGAAAAAACAATCCAATGCATCTTAATTTTTAAATATGCTTTGTGTATGTCTAACAGTTAGTAGCATGTAAACAAGAAAATTATAAAATAACCAGGAATATTAAAAAAAAGATGCCATAAGTAAGTAGGGTAGAAATTGTTGCAATGACAGGGAAAGAGCTGTCCACCAGAGGTACCTGGTGGAACAATATGAAAATAATAAGAGTTTCACAACTGTTATAAGACTATTATTACCAATTCTCTCACATTATTTTTATTTAATTAGCTTATCAAAAGTCCGGCGTGGTCATATTTCTTATTAAAAATCATGACAACATTCATTTTTTATAGTGTCAGTGTTAAAACTTCTCAGAGATCTTAAAGGGCCAAGAGAAAATTTTTCACTCTGTTGCTGTATCACGTGGGGTTTACACAGTTCACAACAAAGCAGGTCTAGAGGTTTTTCTTCCTTGACTAGTTCTATGAGGACTTGATTTATAGATGGAGGAGGAAAAAAAGACATTGCAGCACAAGGACTTCCTGAAGAATGGCAGATTTTCCCAATTGTTACCAAAGTACGATCAGCGGTTCATCATTGTGTAGACCCTACTTCTCAGGCTAAGGCTGCCAATCCTGTTTCAGATCCCAGGATGGAGCTGTGAGCAAGTGTTGGGTTTACTCATTGACAGTCCCTGTAAACTGTCAAATTTGATAACACAGAAAATGTCAGCCAAATTGTTATACTGAGTTCCATGTGAAGAAGAAATAATAAGCACTGTTATATAATGTTGTTCAATAGGGAATGATTTCTAGTTGTAGCAGTTTTCATTTATGTTCTTATTTTTTTCAACGACACAGGTGGTGATGCCTATAGTTAGGTTTGTCTGACATTTTCCCATTACAAGTTTGTGTTTGCAGTTCCTTAGAGTTTGGCCGAGTTTCAAGCATGTGAGATGCCTAGGCTACTTTATTATTTATTTTTTATTATTTTGTAGGCTTCTTCCTGTTCCTGGCATGTAGCCACTTGGAAGTTCATCCAGCAATGTGTGGTATCAGAAGCTGTTCTCTCACTAGTTGAGAGGTCCAATCATTAAAAAAGAAAAGTTACAAGGAAAGTTTTTGATTTGGGGATTTCTCTTCCTGAACTGAAAAGCCTCGATTTTACAGGAACACTCTCTTGCTTTCCCTTTGAGAAATTTCAGTTTAGAGTGATACAGCTAAAGCTGCTGAACTGAAAGAATTTTATGTTATTGTATTTGATATATGCACTGCTCAGAAATTGACTCTTTCCTCACATTATGTAAAAATGTGTTAAGTATAAATGCCTCTAATTTCATAGAGGTTCTTATTTTATTTTTGTTCTTGACAGTGTAAATCAGAAGTAGCAAACTGTAGCAAAGTTTTAAACTGCTTGGTTTGTATTTTCTCAAAGACATCTCTGAAGTATTTCCTAGAATGACTGACAAATACAGTGTCCTAGGGTGACTTTAAGATGCTTGTATCCCCAATTGTCTGTTCTATTTGTGCTGTATATTGAGTTCTGTACCTTTAAACCTGGTTCTGAGAGCGAAGGGGGAGAAAGAAGCAGCGCCCAGTTTGTTTTGGGAAAAGGGCCCTGACTCCTCCGCATTCCTGCTCCGGCGGTGTTCGTCTGAGGCACGGACAGCGGTGGTGCAGACTTCTCCTGTGCTTTTAGTTAGTTAGTTTTAGCTAGCTGAGGCAGAGAATCCTGGACCATTTTTTTTTCCTTTTTTTTTTTCCTCTGAACTGTTTAAATCTGTTCCGGACTGAAAACCAGAGGAGCACCAAGGGCTCGCACCTGCGGCCCACTGGGCCTGGACCCCCGGAGGACTGGGAGTGAGAAAAGACTGAGAGAACTGAACTGCACCCACGACAAGGACTTCCTCTGCTCTGCCATCTCTCTTTAGATGGTCGAAAGGTTTTACTGTTTCATATTATTCATTCTTTGTGCCTGTGGGTATTTCGTTTGTTAAATAAATAATTTTTCCACTTTTTCCAAAGAAGTTTTCTCAAACCGGCTGGGGGAGGGGCCATTTGGGTTTTCTTTCTGGACGAATCCCTGATTTGGAGTTTTCCTCCAAATTTACCCTAAACTAGAACATACAGGTATCTGTTCTTGGAAAACAGACAATGAATATTACAAGCCTTATTCCCACCATTTTAGCTGACCTGAAGCTCCATGGTAGATTTTTTCTTTATCATTCAAGGTTATAACTCTCTGAGAGGAAATATCTATGATGGAAAAGGTATTCTCCAGATGTTGCTGCCTTTGGGTTGGAATGAAATTAGGTTGTATGCTATGCTCTTCACTCCAAGCTATTATTTCTACTAATTGAGAAATTTTCCTTCCTTTCCTATTGCTTGAGGATGAAAAGAAAAAGTGCACACACACAAAAAGAAAACCAAAAATCATAAAAAATCCTAAATAACAACAAAACTACACTAAACCAAGCAAATCATATAAGTCCAAAATCCACAAAACAGACTATTCTTGAATGTTATATTTATATATTTTTGTTACACCTCAATTTGTCTCTAAAGCATGTTTTAGCAGAGATTCTGAAAGCTCACCTTGGATTCATTTTTGCAGTAAAGTCTTACCATATGCTTATCACTCTGTTTAAGGAAATCCTTGGAGGACACAGGATTTCAGGAGACTTTTTCTTTTAGGTGGAAAATATTTGTATTTCATAAAAGGTCTAGATACTTTTGCTCATTTACCAAAGAAAAGAAAACGTTAAAGTCAGCTCTTCCTTTTAAATACCTAGCTGTAGGTAATGTTCAAACATTTCTCAAACTATTTGGCATGTATTATTTAGCAATATATTATTGCTAATTTGTCTGCAATGCTCTAAGCCATGTAAGAAAGCTCCCTCTATCAAAAATATAAAAACTCGATTTTCTGAATTTCTTGTCTCTCTATTCAGAATACTATGCTTTGAATAGTAAATTTATGTCCGTTTTGGCAGATACGCTCTCAGTCATAGCCTTACATTTTTATTTACTGCAGTCCTTTTACAGGGATAGCAAGAAACTTAAATGACAAACCAAACCTTTATCTTTTTCTTCCTTTTGTCACTCATATTCTTCTTATTCTCTTTTCACCATACTTGTGGATACAGAGTGGGTGAAGATGTATTTAGGGCAGGAATTGGTCAAGTGTTCTAAGCTAAGTTCATGGTTTATTGCTTCATTTCTAACTCAACTCTTACTCATTGAACAAAATCCTCCCCAAAACCTTTTTATAGAAAATTTTAAAGAGGCAGGGTGACAGTAATGAAAGAGAATTACAAAAAAAA
>WEIU01003973.1:2179-33012 GCA_013389925.1 Aegithalos caudatus
GGTAGTAAGTGGTACTTACATAGGGACAGCCTGTCAGCATCCTTAATGGTCATCATCGAGACCTTTATCGAGACAGCATCACTAAGTGTACATGAAAGCACAGATGAGCTTTTACAGGAAAGGAAATATCTGTCTTTAGTGCAGAAAACTCTGCTCTAAAGGGGTTTATGGTTGTAATGCAACAAATGATCCATACAGCCCAAAAAGTCAAAGAGAGATTTGCCAGATGGGAAATACAAGTGTCCATTCAAACCCTTGAAAACAGCTTTAATGAAGGAGCCTGCAGTTAACCTGTGGAGTTACTCAAGGACACAGCTAAGAGGAAATGAGGGTTTGCATCCAGACCTCCTCTTTCCTTTTTCCCTCCATTCAAGAAAGTGAGAATTCTCCTCTGGATGCAAATCTGTGACTCAGGTACATTTACAGTCTTCAACTTTTCACCTGGAGCTGAATGTTGCTCAGAGTTCACAAAATTTGAGTTCTGGCCAATTTCTGTCCCAGTCACAATGTGATAAATTTCTAGGGTTAAACTTTATTTAACTGTTTTACTGATTGCAAGTCAAGGCACAGTGAGAAGCTCTTCTAAATGTGAAGTCTTAGAATACTTAGTATATTTTCAAAATATGGAAAAACGTACATGGGTTTATTACACAGAAACACGTCAAATAAACTGTGAAAAATCAAGCTAGAACCCCAAGCTTACAATTAGTGATTGTGCTGAGGGGATGAGAAAATAGGAAATAGGTCTCCCATGCACTGCAGCAGTAGAGGAACCTCTTTGCAAACACTGGAATTACAATGAGAGCAAAATGAAGTTGACACATAGAAGCTGTGATCCCCAAATGAAATGTGAGTCACAGCCAAAGCACTAGATAAATCATTCTTTCCTTTCACAAATAGAAGGGTTCAGCCCAGAAAGCAGTGATAAAAAAAGAAAATTTTCCAGTATTATAGAAAGTGAGCAGAAGATGCAATTTATTGAGGATTTTTTGAGTAAAGCATTTTTCACACTTTCCATAAAGTACCTTTCTTTTGTGCTCACTTCTTCCCTGCACTGTCTTCCATGTTCTTCATTCAAGTCCCTAAGTCATTACCGCAGTACTCCTTGAAAATGCTCTTACCAATTATTAATGAAGTTACGGTGTTATCATAGCCTTACACTGGCCAAAGAAACTGAGCAGCTTGCCAGGGCTAAAACAGAGGTGAATCCCAGAGGGCCTTGGCAAAAGAAAGGGAAACCACAGTCAGACTAAGTACAAAGGATGAACTCTGCAAATCTCTCTTCTCATCACACTGTAAATATTCATCTATTTTAAATTGCTTCTAGATGTTTCTTTGATCTTAAGATCACTGTCTCTGAGTCCCTTCTGGCCTGCTGTGTGACCTGGTTTGGTGAACACCTCGGGACCACCATCACTTTAATCATGCAGATTCCATGGGACCACAGAGAATTCCTACATGTGAACATTTTCAAGATCTGGCCTTTGGTTATGGTATCAAATTGTTACATGCAATATAAAGGGAAGCATCTCTAAAGGTGGCACTGGAATGGATTCTCAGATGATAAACAAAACTGGATACCATTTTGTTCTTTGTTCTTATTTTCCTTTCATTTATGACCAATGTGTTTGTAGCTATTTTCTGATTTTTCTCTTTGCATGATGATGGCTTTTTAAACTGTTTTTTTAAATACTGACTCATAAAGGTCCCTACAAAGGCTTATCCTTGACATACTTTCAGCAAAACAAATAATAGGAGAATTTTCTAACCAACTGCTATGAGGATATTCAGAATTAAAAGTACCCAGCAGTGGCAGTGATAGAAGTAATGTATGCAAAGAGTTTCCAAAGAAAAATTAAGATTTTAAAGCTTACAAATGTAATCTGTGGGATTAAAGTTTAAATTATTTATCATCCATGTTATTAAAAATGAAGGAAAAAAAAAAGCTTGAGGATTCACAAAATTATAAAACCCCTCTGGCTTTTGGAAGCAGGGCCTTTAAAAAAAATCATTTTTTCCACTAAAAAGATTCTTTATACATCTGATGTGGCAGACCCATGAGGTTTAATATGCCATTTTAGTAAGAGGATATCTCATTAAGTAAAAATGATTTCTCAAGAAGTGGAAATATGGTGCTTTAAGAAAAGAGGAAAGCAGGAATATTAGGAATGTCTGATTTTCCTAGCCTCAGTAGGCACATGTTGAAATCTTACAGCTCAGGTCTGTTGGGCCTATTTCACATACTGCAGGAGACAATGGGGTGAGAAGGTCCTGAAGATGTTCACATCTGAGAAAGCAACAAGCATTTTCCTTATGGACAGCAGAGCAGCATAAGATAACAAGGTGTGCAGGGCTGATAAAGTACTCAAACATTTTATGAGCAGTATGTGATATAGTTGTTCTTGCAGGAGTGTCTGTAGTGAAGAAATCAGGATACAGCAGATGAGCAGCAGATCCCATACAGAATTAGGGTTGTCAGTAATCATTCTTGTAACAGTAATAGAGTCCTGGAATTCCAAACAGCAGCCTTTTGCCAAAGATATATGGTATTCTGTGTAGGACACAGGCTTCCCTCCAGAAAAAAAAAGTGATCTGGTGCATTATTATATAGTTTTGCAGAAGGTCTTCTAACCTCTCTTCCACTTTGATTTTACACAAAGAACAAGGTAAACTATAATGTTGTAGCTTTAACACCATATTTAATGCATTTGCATATGAGTTCATGATTAAATGAATTTTGATGACATACTTGCATGACTTTTCCCTTTTGAAATATGACTTTTTGGACAGCCTCTGGCACTATTGGATTGCTGATTCTATTGAGAGAAATGTCATGGCCCAGAGAATAATTATCCAGAATAGTGAGACAGAGGCATTAATGATGCTAAGCCTTTCGAAGTGAATCAGTCCTCCAAACTATGAAGCTGATTTAAAAATCATAGCATTTTACCAGAGATCATTCTGTGAAGAGGGACTTGGCCTTCTTATTTCTGACCTCTTAGGATTTATGGTTTTCCACCTTTCTCTGTAGTTTTTAAAAGCAGTTTGTTTACTGTTTTTTGGGTTTTTTTTTTTGTTTTTTTTTTTTTTTTTTTTTTTTTAATGAAAGTGGAGAGTTTCACAGAACTCTGGAAATTTAAATCCACAGATTTCATTTAATTATATTCATTCACTTGTGGCCAGCACTGGGATCCTACCTTCCCTCCAACTCAATAAAGACCCAGAATAGGAAAAACCATCTGGTTTTCATGTTAGGTTTTCACTTTCTGGAATAAATCCTGGAATAAATGTTACTCTGATTTTCAGCTCTAGCTCATCTTCCCCTGCAGTAAATGAAACAGCTCCTTCTGATTTCAGTGAGAGCTGGGGCAGGCTCTCACAAGCAGTGCTCCTTAGTCACTTCTCTGCATTCAGAAAACAATTCAGTACTTTGTGACAATTCCAAACCCATTATAAATATGGGGAATATATTTAAAGAACTTTCATGTCAAATCAAACCAGGCACACAAAAGTGCCTCAAACAACTTCCTTTTAGGTCAACAAGAACTTTCCACTGACTTCACTGGGCCTTGAATCAAGACACAAAAATCAAAGCCATGAATTTAAAATCTGAATATAATTAAATAAAGCTGACAGCCTTAACAAGAGGTTCTAGGTAATAAGCTTCATACATTGCCAAGCCAAAATTCAGAGGCCATCTGCACAGTAACACAAAAAAACTAGGCAGAGTGCATCTAAGTGTGTGCAAATTGCTTTTATGCTGATAGCATTAGTGAGCAGATTCAACTATAGCAACAAATAAAATTATTCAATGTTTTGGTTTTTTTTTTTTTGTTTTGGTTTTTTTTTTTNTACTGGATGCATCTTTTGTCCAGGTTATTGCTGCAAGCAATATTTTTTCAAAAGTCCTCTGGAAATAGCTTAGAATGCAGTCTGTATCAGCACATTCAAGAAAAAATTCCACAAAGCAAGACTTGTGTGATGACAGTAATAGATGTGTCAAATCAGGGCCTGCAAAAACTCTACACAAATGACATTTATTAAGACTGGATTCTGTTAATGACAGTGTATAGGACTGCATTTGGCAAGCAGTTTGGGGAAAATGTAGTCATTGTGCACTGGAAGTTTGTCTGCTTTTTCCTACTGTCACTAAAATATGCCCACAGCTTTCCCCATCTCAGTCCTGGAATGCTTTTGTGTTTCTGGTGTCCTTCCTTTTGAACTCTCACTGCTGATGATAACAGCAATACCCTATGGTACCAGAGGAGGGCTGGTGACCCTCATCCACAAAAAAAACCCCCGAGAGAAACAAACTCCTGCCACCACAATCTGAGACTACTGCGTGTGGTGATAGGTGCCAGCATTGCTACTGTCATTTTGCCAAAGCACTTGTCTAAGGACTAATAAAATGTCTACATGTGTCCAGAGAAGATGAATATACCATCAATAATTCTGAGGGATTCTTTATAGAAGCAATGAATAATGTTTCAATTTTGAGTCTCTGACTTTTCTCACATTTCACTTTCTTCAAAGCTTTGCATTGGACCAGCCTGTTTCTGCTAAGCCTTTACTGTTCTGTGGGAGAGCTGTGAGTTTCAGTTAGTATTGAAAATGTTTATTTGGGTCTGAAACTTAATGAAGGTTTTGCAATGACTCAGGAAAGCTCTGACTGTGAATCATCAAACCTGTACTGAAAATTCTTTCCAGAGGCAGGTGTTCCAGACTGAGAATGCATTGTCCTATGCTCTCACAGGCTGTACTGACAAGCTTTGAGATGTGATTAATTCTCTCAGCAGAATTCTGGAGTCTTTTAACTTGAATGACTTTCAAAGTGATAAGATACAACTGAGCTTTTAATCTTACAGTAGTTATTCATGCATTAATACACACCTCAGTGTATTCTTAGTTATTTCTTCCTGAAATTTATCCTCCAGATTACTATTCCACCTTCCTTCTTGCCTAGCCATGTCTTAACACTCAGATTATGTTTTTCATGACTCATATTCCAGGCAACATTCCATTCATCCTAATAGAGTAAATCAGAGTATATTCTCCTCCTATTAATTGTTCAGATCATTTTCTGTACCTTCAAATAAATCTCACTGTTCTTCTAGCTATCTTCTAGCTGAGGACTTCATCACACTTCACAGTTTCATGGGTTAGACCTTGTGACTTCACTATGAAGCATGGAAATACTAAGATTTTTTTTTCAGTTGAAAAATTCAGATATGGATAATGTACAAAAAATTTTAATGGCTATAAACTGGTAAATGGATGCTGATCTGGTTAAATATTACTTTATTCCTTAGCTCCTTAGTCTGAGCTTAACTCTTACTTACTTGGTGCATAAATAGAGTTTCTTAGGTGAACATGTGTTTAAAACTCACACTTGTGGAAGTGAAAATTCTGGCATAGTATCACATAACCAGTGTAAGATGGGAAGCAAAGACTGGAAACAGTTCTGACACCCAGGGCCATTCTAATGATCTGTATTGTAGATTGGGAACACTGATGTGGTCTGTATCACAAACTGACTTTATTTCTGTAAGCTGCTTGCCAGCTCTAGACAATGAACATTCTTTTCACAGCTTGCTCACAGATGTACTCACCAGTTCATCCCTCTTGAGCCTGAACATCAATCTGAGACCAGCAGCTGTTTACCTCAATCATTCCTGATAGCTTTTGATGAAGTGTTATGATTGATCTATTTCTAATCTCATACAGGGAGTGATGTAGTTGACCTGTGAATTATGTAATATTCAGGTGTATCTAGTGGGTCTGTTGCTATTTTTTCTCTTCTCTCCTCTCACCTCCCATTTAAAAGGATAAATAGAACCCATTTATTTGATGTTTTTCTTGCTACTGGGAAAGTTTTGCTTATCGAGCATTGCATTTATCTGCAGTATCATTTAGTTTGAAGAATTCTGGCTTTAAGTTGATGCTGTGTAGATGGTTTTGCAAGGACTCTAGAAATTGAAGTTAGCCTTTTGAAGCTATTCACTCTTTGACAGATGATCTACAATTACAATGGCAGGAAACAATACTCTGGCTGTGAAGGTGTGCTTAAGGGCAGGACAGCTCAACATCTGGACAACAAGGCTGCATTTTGCCCACAAATGCATTGATATGCTCCAGCTTGTGCTCATTCCCCAATGGTGTGAATTGTAGTCCTGTGGCAGTAGAGTTCATCTGTGTACTCAGGACTTTGCTGGATTTGGGGGATGATGTTGCAGCAGACAGGCATGACATGAAACTTGAGGTAGCTGGTTCTCAGAACTGGGTTTTTAAACCAAGTCCTTATTTCTTATATTAGATCTCTAATGAAAGGGTAACAGACTCATCTCCTGTCACTAGGTCTTTCTTTAAAAAATACTTAATGTAGCTTTGCAAAATGCAACTGAGTCAAAATGAGATTGAAGTGACCTCACCCTAACTAGCTGGTCTACACACATGCATTAGAAATGACAGTGCCTCCAGTAGGCATGTGAAGTGAGCTAATCTGCAGAAAAACTGCACATGAGGTCATAGACTTAATAAGTTTCATAAGCAAAGCAGACCAAATTCCTGAAATATTTCACTGCAAACTGTTTTCCAGTTTTTAATGGCAATTATGAGTCTACTGTAAACCTTCTAAGTGTCTCCACACTGGAAGTAGTGGAGATCAATCACACAAAGGCCCCTTCACTTTTGATTTACAAGTACATTTATGGATTGCATTAGTGCTCTTGGCTGCAGAATCAGAGCAGAGGCTGAATGCCCAGCAAACAATCCACCTTACTCATTGCCAAATCCTTTCCAATGTCACATTTTCACATGAGAGCTCTCCCAGCCTTCACCAGTTGTCTGAATGTGAGGGTTAGGCCTTCATCCTAGATGTAAAGCTTTATGTTTGATTATGTCTTCTGTGTCCAGTTGACCATGCCACCCAGGTCATTCTGCATTATTGATCTGTCTTCATTCTTCACAACCCCTTAGACTTTGTTGTATCTCAAATCATCATACATTAGGCAGAGATACACTATTGTTTCCCCTCTGGAATGTTTGTCCTCACCACAGCTTCTGTTCACAAGTTTGTTGAGGCAGCATAGTTCTGCTAAATGCAGGATGTACAAACAACAGAGACAAGGTGCCTTCTGTTTGCTCAGCCTGCTTTGTGCTGGGCTGCAGGACATTGTTCTGGGGCCTGGGGGCTGGGTCAGCCTGCTGGGGACAGCACCTGTGGTCCTCCATCCAGGGGGAGCTTCGTTTCTTTATGGACATGGTACTGCCACAAAGCACACACAGCACTGTGGAGACATCACAGCCTGGATTCTAGGGAACAATTTTACATCAAGTGTGGATCCAAGGATCCCTCTTAAAGACTTGGATCAGAAGGCTTTAAGAAATGGTACTTTTCTCCACTGAGAAGATAGACTCTCTGTCCAGTTACATTGATATCTATGAGAGGTTCTTGAGGAGAATCCTTCTGAATGCAGGACTGGGATCTAACATCTGTACTGACAGATAACTAATTGCATGAACTGGGCACTTTCCCCAAGACTCAGATAATTCTACACTTCTTGCATATCCTTGGCAGACATTCCTCCTTCCCAGAACTCTGAGTACAAATAGGAAAATCTGGACTGGGAAAATTGAACAGTGTCAATAACCTGAAACTATAGAGTATTAGAATAGAAATGATAATGAGATATCAAATATTCCTTCTCTTTTTGACCTTTCTTGTTGTTAATTTAATATCAGTCTTCCTGAAAACTATCAGTATTCTAGTCTCACAGATAACAGTTTCATACAAAGTGCCTCAAGAAAGTACGATACTGGCTTGAAAAATGGCTACAGATTTCTCCTCAAATATTGCTGTAAAGCAGTTTGCAGAGGATATTATGTCTTTCTGATTTAAAGTTGGGGTAAGTTGTTTCTCTCTCCTAAGACTTTGGTTGTATAGTGAGACCAGTAAGGGTATTGAATGAGCAAATACAAAATTTTCTATCCAAGAAAACTAGGTCCATGCTGATAACATCCCTGTATTGAAACTTCATGTCTGAATTGCTGTTCTCTCTGGGGACTCCAACAATAATCTAGCTGTGACTTGGATTACTTGGGTTAGTATCCTCTTGTACAGAATTTTTTTCACTGTCCCTTCCTTGGTAACAAGACATTCAAAGAATAGATTTGGAACTAATTCTCAGAACTACAGAACAACCAACTACACCAGTATGGCCACTAAATGGAACATTTTCCTTGCTTTTCTTTATGTTTGAACCCTTGGCACCATCTAGTGTTTAAAAATGCAGACCAACTCTCAACCACTGAGTACAGAACACCACTATGAAGAGCTTTCAGCCAGAATAAAAGCTAACGGTGCTCTGAACCACCACCTAATTAATTTCACACAACTGTCTTTCCAGTTACCAAATACAAATATAGCAGATCAGGATATAGAAAAGACTTCCTATGCTTGTGACTTCCAGTCCCTTGTCTCTCCCATGCCGTTCCACTGGAACTAGAAGATCAGGTCTGTTCAGAAAAGGACCTCTGTGTGCCCACTAGTGGCAAATGTAGAGTACTGTTCATGGAGGTAAGTATGATATTAGATAAATCTTCAAAAACAGCCTGGATGGAGAAAATTATCTTTTGCTTCTGCTCTAGATAAGAGCTGTTCTGCAGCTTCTGACCCAGCCATAACAGCAGCCCTTCACATTCCACATTTAGCTGCTAATTATCCCTCTTTCTAGGGACTGATGTTTATCTTCCAGTTCTTACATGAAGTTTGGCAGAAACAGAACCAAAGATACATATAAATGTAGTATTAGTACATGTGTTACTCTGCAAAAATCTGCCAGCAAAACCTTTCTGTCAACAGTTTGCATTTAATGAGTTTGCTACCAAAGTATTTGTTTTAGTAAGATGAGTAAAGTATGTATTGTTTTAGCATAGAATTCTATGGCTGTTAACAATGCTGAGACACCAGAGTCTCTGATTTCTGGTACCTCAGGGCCATTACTTGCAGCAGCTGAGTGAAAAGATCTGTGTGAAATGTACAGTGTGGCTAGCCAAGTGTAAAAGGGAAAAATTGCTGTGACAGCAAATTGCACTTCCTTCTGTGTGCTGCAAGAAACGTGGGCAGGCAAAAAAAAAAAAAAAATTACATCCCTTTGTCAGTTTATGCCAGGCCAATAAAAGCTGGGGAAAGGAGGCTACAATTTTTAACTGATAGCTTTGTCTTGTGCTTGTGACTCCATGAACATAACCCAACTGCTGGTTATTGAGGTATGGCCAGGAATGACTGGGAAAAGACAATCTGCTAGAGATAACAAGAGCTAGAGGATGTGTGGAAGACAGAAAACAGAGAGGATAATCAGCATTTAAACTAAATTTTATGTATTCTCATACATATAGTGCACTTTGTTATGTATGGAACAGGTTATGAGTGCTTTTCTGGGAAAGTAATGAGCTTGACTAGATAGTCTGGACCATCATTAAGAAAATAATTGTAATTGCCTTTCCATGGCTGTCAAATACTTAGACAGCTGGCCTAAGGCTGACCTAGTCACTCCTTCACTGATCAATGGAGAGAGGCAGTGCATCCAGGAGATGATTCATACCTTGTCTCTAAGATATTTATTTTGGAATGGGGTGAATCCAGGGCTTGAAAGGTTAGTTCTTTTTTCCCCAGACTACAGAAGTAACCCAGAGGGGCTTACACATGACACCAATTTTAGATGTTAGGTGGGATGAACCCTCTACTGATTTGGAGGTGGAAGCAAGATGAGAAGAAGCCCCCCAAAGAAAAGCACACCACTAGTGGTGTGAACTCCTTCCTCTGGTCTTTCTTCAGCACACAAGGGTGGAAGGAATAGGCAGGACAGTCTTGAGATCCATGACCTGTAAATAGGTCAACTGACCTGCATGTGCTTCACAACTCTGTTCCCCACTGCCCTCTACCAATGAATTCCATTTATTTTTGTTTCAGTCCATTTTTATTCTATTAAATGATCTGATGAATGCAAGGATCTCTCATAAAACCAGGGGCAGGAACAAGCCTTTCTTTGTGACTGATTTCACCCAGGTCCCTGTGCAAACTCTCTGACAGCATTCTCCTTGAGCTGTGTCTAGTTGGGTTGTGGCTGGTGGATGCAGGCCCTGAGGCCCTGTTCCCTCACAGCTGTCACAACACGATGTGATCTACCCTGTGATCCACCCTCATCTGTCCCTGAGAGTCAGCTCAAGACCCTTAAGGAGGGCTCACCACAGCCCTCTCTGCAACGAAGCACCCCAAGTTACATGGGTCACAAGCTGAACACAAGTCATTGATGTGGCAGGATTGCAAAACCAACAGTGTTCTGGGAAGTTTTAATAACAGGACCACACGTAAGCCAGAGAAGATGGTTTCTGGGGTCTGCTTGGCACTGGGTTTTTCTTCCACATGTGGAATAGGGAGTCCCAATTTTGGGCACTGTGTTTTTAAAAGAATGAAAGACTCCAGAGAGGTGAGAGAAAAGCTCACTGGCAGTTCAGAAACCCTGAGCTGTGAGAAAGGATAAAAGGAATTTAGGCTGAATAAGAAGAGGAAACTGAGAAAAGGGAAATTATTGGAATCCGCTGAGTATGTTTTCATTAAGCTGATTCAACTGTCTTTGTACTACTGCAGATACAAAGTTAGGAAATAATTATCCTAGTTCGTAACCAGATTTGGATTAGCAATTAGAAGAAATGTCAGCTTAGAAGGACAATGAGTAGCATGAGGGAATGCTGCTTGTGATTACTGCAGAATCACCTTAACTGGCAGCTGTTAATAAATAAGCATCTGTCAGGAATAGTGTGATAGACATTATTCTGTGCTGATGCTGGAGAATGGTGTAAATGATACCAGGAAATCCCTTCCAGCTATAGAGCTCTAGTCTTGTTAATGCTGTCAAACTTCAGGAAAACCTGTATTTACTTTGCTCAGATGGAGTGACAGCTATACAAGATCTTTCCCATCAATTCCCATCAATTTAACAATTTGCCTACCCTTTTCTTCCCCCCCAAGAGCTGGGGTGCCTTGGCTGCCTCTGGATGTGCAAATTGCAGTGGTGGCAGGAAGTCCCTCATGCCTGACTATGAACCTGTGAGTATCTGTCTTGGACAATGACCATGCTGCCTTTGTCCTTCCATTTCCCACTTCTGTCCCGGATCACTGCACTCATTTTCATCAGAGCAGAGGCAATCTGAGCTAATTCAGAAGTGGGCATTTGTAATCTGTTTTGTTCATACACAGATCATGGGTTTAATCACTGTATTGCTTTGTCTCAGTGAAGACACAGTAAGAACCAAATGCAGTTAGCCTAATTAAATGTTTGTATCACATGTATTTTTAAAGTACAGGCCAATACAGAAGGTAAGATCCTGTGAAAGATACATTCCTCACCAAACTGTGTGCCATTAGGAAGCATGTGGGCAGGAGTTTATACTTTCTTGTAAAGTGCTTAAGAAATTCACCAGCTGCCTAGAAATCTGAAAGACAAAAAATAAGCTTTTTTCTGTCCGATGCAGAAACAGAAGACAGGGGCAAGGGGTGAAGTTACTAATGTTGAGTGTCCATTAGCAAGAGGAAGATGCAATGGAGCCTTAAGAATGGAACATTTCATATGTTCCAATATATTTGCTTAACACAGCTCTTTGCTAGAGAGACCACGCCTCCAACACAGAATGTATAGATCAGAATTCAGTATTAAAAGGGATCTCATACCTCACCTCCTGAGGTGTTTATAATTGCCAATCATCCTGCAGATTTTACAGCTGATAGGAAAAAGAGAACAGTTTATTGCCTTATTGTGTCTTGAAGGTTTTATGTGCCTATACTCATTAAACAATGGCCTTGTCTGATAAGAATTTAACAAAGGAGGACAACATAGCAGTTCTAGCACTCCTACTGTATGGTATTTTAAACAGTAAGCTGTAACATGTAATAAACAGTAAGCTATAACATTAAATAAAATAAACAGGCTTCCAAGTGGCAGGATAGATAAGTAATGGAATAGCTAGAAGTACATCTGCTAGGATAGTTTCTTCTCTTTCTGTCATCTGTAAGGAATGTTCCCAAGACAATAAATTTAGGATTCGACTGGAAAAATGGTAATTGTTTTCCACTCCTGTCATCAGGAAACTGAAGACAGAGCAAAGTACTTGACTCCTTTTATCACAACCACAGATGTCCGTAGCATTCCCCACATCCATCATACCTCCAGATTGTTTGCTTAGTGTTTGCATTCAGGAAATTTAACACTTTAGGACATGTGATATACAGTATGGACTGTACAGGAAACTGGAATGTTCATGAGTTTAAAAAAATAATACAAAATTTTTACATAGAGTTGACTGTAGCTGCATGTTACATTCTGTGCCCTTTATTTCAGGTTGACTACTCAATAAGATTACAGTTGGCAAAAAATTAGGACCGAGAGGGATATATTCAAAGTTTGGGAGTAACTTTCCAGTTATAATAGCTCAGATTCTGGCAAATTCCATCAAATATTTCAAGGAAAGAGAAACTCCTTCCTGAAGCATATGCTGTGGAAACACTGAGGTCCAGTTACCTAATCAGAAGCATCTGTTGTCTTCTTACAAACTAAGCAGACTCCAGCTGCTGCTGCAAAAGGGCTTAGAACACCTGTAAGTAATTTCAGAATTTTTTTTCATTTCATTTCATTTCATTTCATTTCATTTCATTTCATTTCATTTCATTTCATTTCATTTCATTTCATTTCATTTCATTTTCTACTTCCTTTCTTGTCTTTTCATTTTACTTCATTTCTTTATTTCTTGTTTCATTAAGAATTATCATTTCATGAAAGGAAATGAAATCTCAAAATTTCCATGAGTATCATTTCACTAAGTTTCAACTTATTCCATTCCATTCCATTCCATTCCATTCCATTCCATTCCATTCCATTCCATTCCATTCCATTCCATTCCATTCCATTCCATTCCATTCCATTCCATTCCCTCTCCTTTTTGTTTCACTTCATTCCTTCTTTTCTCATCTCATTTCCCTTCCTGAAATGAAGAATTTTCATGAAAAAAGACATGAAATTTTGAGATTTTTCATGAGTATAATTTCATAAAGGTTTGTATTATTTCACTAAACTTCCATTCATTCCATTGCATCTAATTGTTTTAATTTCAGAATTCTCTTTTTTTTTTCAGTTTCATTTATTTACATTCTATTTCCTTTCCTCTCTTTTTATTTCATTTATTGATTTCTCATTTAATTTCCTTTTATGGAAATTCTTTATTTGTATGAAAGGAAATGATATATTGAGATTTCCATGAGTATCATTTCATTAAGTTTCTGTTCATTTCACTGCACTTCAGTTAATTCCTTCCAATTAATTGTTTTCACTTTGTTCCAGAACTTTCTTTTTTTCAAACTAACTTTTAAACAAGGATGGGGCTGCAGCTGAGATGCCCAGCTCCATGCATGACCCTTATCTGAAAAGTTTGGAGGCAGCATCATTATTTTAAAAAGGCAAATATCTAAGGAGAGACAAGGTAAATAATTATCTTAACAATGAGCTTTATTTCAAAAAAATGCAGTAGTCTGAGAAACAATTTCATATGATGTCATTCTAAATCCTAAAACCACATTACAACACTGTAAAGCTGACTTGCATTTAGCTGTAATGGATCTGTAACACTAAGACGAATTTATTTGAAGGAATATTAGAAGTGCCAGGACAATTAATGTAGTTACAATGGTCTCTACTCTCTTGCTAAACCCCATAATCCTCCCTGCTGACTTTTTCTCCAAAATAAATGTTACCAATAATAGAGGCTAATATCACCTTACGAAGCTGTAAGATCATATATCATCAGAAATGGGAATTCTTTTCCAATGAAAATAGAAAAAGATTTTCATATTCTCAAATGTCTTAGCTTTTGGCATGTGGAGTAAAACCAATTCTTTTTGAAAAATAAAGCATTATTTTATGGAAAACTTATGCTCCTTCAGAGCTTAGGACCTATAAAAAGATACTTTCTTCAAATCATTGCAACTCTTTAAAACAATAATGCAACTGTTATGTTTTCTAAACCAAATTTAATTAGTTTTTGTAACTATCTCAACAAAAGGAATAAGGCTTTCTAGCAAGCAAACATATCATAGGAGAACCCACAACTCTTTTTTTTAGTGTCTCTCCACCATAGATGAGAGCAGTCAATAAGAATTGAAAAACATTCCAGAGGCAGAAAAATGTGTTGTGACAGAATGAGTGGCACTTGGGAATCCTGCAGCCACAGTGTCAGTGCTGTAACAGTGCTGTGCCAGTACTGCTCTGTCAGGAGCAGAAGATAATTACTACACAAAAATAATAAAAGGTGCCAGATGTGTTCCAATTACAGATGAATTCTATGAAAAACACTTATCTTAAAAAATAGAAAGCAAAGTTAGCAGATCTTGGGAAATAATTTCAAAGTCTTTTAAGCCTTTCTAACTCTGCTTTTCGTGCACATGAACATATTTACTGTTCCTCCTGTGCGGAGGACTACTCAAGAACCTGGGATTTTTCTGTATGTCTCTTAATCACTTAATTTATTCATAAGCCCTGCAGCCAGAAAGAGTCACTGCAGATCATCTTGTCTTATTCTGGCATGGTAGAGACAGCTGGATTTCACTAATCAAGCCCACCACTTCCAGCAGAAAGATACCCAGCCTGGCTTTTGAAATGGCAGCTGCCAAAGGATCCACAGGCCAGCCTTCTCCAGTTTCCTTGAGACCCTCAAGGTGAACCCAAGGGCTCTGGGCCCACAAAAGAAGGGAGTTTACCTGTGTGGAGTGGGTGGAAATATTCTCTGAGTGTCCCTCTTACTGAAGGGAAGCCCCATTTATTGGGACAGGATTTCTTTAAATTACATGCAGAAGCCTAGAATGAAATCTACAGAGTTGGATAAGAGTGGACTATTGAAAAATCAGAGGGAATGAAAGCTCCTTTTCAAACTTTTCAGTTTTAACAATATTTATTGCAGATCACAGAAGTCATGTCAGCAAACCAAGTATTTTTTTTTTTTTTCTGCCAGAGAATCTCAAACCACACAGCAGTGCTAAATGAATAGGAAATAAGAAGAATAATTTCTGTGTCCTTTTCTTGTCTCACTTCATTGTAAAATGCATTTCAGTGATATTAAAGAAAGCCCCCTGAGTGGATTATGAATCTGCCAAATTTTAGGCCCAAGACAGGGGAAAAATGTTGAGATATTTACAGCTAATCCCTCATATCAGAGAGAGTTTGATTGCTGCACCAGTAGGTATCAACCTTCTTCAATAGCACCCTAATTCTACTGTGGGAAAGGGTGGCCATGACAGCCAAAGAGATTTCAAATGCACTCAAATTTGAAGGGAAAAATTTAAAAAATCAATTGTCTTTATTTTATGGTGTAATGGATTTTTGCAGTAGTTTGTGAAACACCTTAATTTATTGATGCAAATTCAGACCACACTTTAAAAAGATCTGATAACTTTGTAATAATTCTGAAAGCAAAGTTTAAACACTAATAGGAATTAACATCCTCCTGACAATAAGAGAACTGTGCTGTTTGCTACACATTAAAGCAGAAATTTTGTTCTCATGTGAACTAAGGCACCACAACTCCAGAGCAGTCAGCAGAGATCTCTGGATGTACTGTGAAAAAGAGGACAGAGCCTGGTCCTGAATCAGTTCATTGCTTTCTGCTCTGCATGTGCAGAAATCATAAAGAGGAGCCTTTAGCTGATTTTAATTGAACACTTGAAAAAGAGGCAAGTCTGTTCTAAGATACTGCTTACATTTGTAAGGGAAAAGAATAATAGAAAGAAAACAATCTTATGGAAAGACAAGTGAAGTTATATACGAATCCATATAATTGCTACTGAATAAAAATATTTTTTAAACTTATTGAGACATGAAACAGCATAAATACTGGAGCAGGGTGAAAGGCATTCTAATACCACAAAGGAATTAGAGAGGCTTCAGGAAACAACTGCACAGTTGTGAAAATTCATACCTAAACTTGCTATCTTGATATTGTCCATCACAAATATACAGCAAGTATTGGGAGGACAAAAAATGAATCCGTTACAAGAATTATTCCTCTTCTCTGAAAAAATTATCTCTGCTGTGACATAAGTTGTTAACTTTTAGCATTTGGTACATTTAAATCAGAATGAGAAGCTAATGCAACCCACCAAGAAACTCAGCTAACAACCTTCCAGCAACTCACTACCAAAATTGAAAAAAAAAAAAAAAAAAGGCAGGGTTAAACTGAAACAGTGACAAACCTAAGTTCCCAGTAATGTGAAAAAAAGAGCCAAAGTGATATTCCAGATGGAGATTATTTGGATTTACAGCAGTGAACTGTGTAAAACTAAAGAAATGGTAATAAAGAATGAAAATCAATCTGACTGTTAAACAGAAGGGATAAGAAACTGTGCCACTGAGAGACGGGTGTGTTAGTCAGCAATGTGAAATGAGATATCTTTGCAATAGATTGGTTCCAGAGCTGACAATCCTGCAACATGTCAATTCTTTTGAAAGCAAAACCACCAATGCCTATTAAATACCAGATAATCTGTAGTGAGTTATGGGAATGACTTGCCCATGCACTATTACTTTACAACAGGGAACAGAGAAGGGGTGAAGTAACTCTTTCCATCCCCCCTTTGCTCCATAGGCTGGGTTTGCAGTTCTGGCTCTGGAAGTCTCCTGCTCCGGCAGCAGAGGCTGATAGAGGACCCCACGTCTCAGGGAGATGGATACTGCAGCACCTTGGCACCTGAGCTTCAGTGACAGGATCCAGTGTGCATTCAACAATCTGCTCTTCACTCTTAAAGGTGCTGAATTAAGAAATAAAGAAGATACCTGGGGTGAGACAGTTTGAAATGGGCTCCCTGCTGCCATCACAACTACCAGTCAGGGTCTCAGT
Source organism: Aegithalos caudatus (assembly GCA_013389925.1). Classification (NCBI taxonomy): domain Eukaryota; kingdom Metazoa; phylum Chordata; class Aves; order Passeriformes; family Aegithalidae; genus Aegithalos; species Aegithalos caudatus. The sequence continues at coordinate 19,115 of WEIU01003973.1, forward strand.
GCAGATCAGACAGCCTCCCTCCCACTGGGAGAGCAGCAGCAGCTGGGAAGAGGATCCCAGGCACTGACCTGCCAGACTCAAGGACATCAAGGTATTTGAATCTTTCTTAAGGCTGGAAGAGTAAATTATTAATGTATTTTATTTCAGTGTGATGTTAGGCTACGTATGATATTGACACTTACAGGCTTCTGCACAGCTCAGTTTCCAGTTTGCTCTCACTTTTATCTGGTATCTTTATCAGAGACCACCTCCATCCCACACAGCTCCAGCTGAATTCTCCACTGCAGTCACAGACAGCCCTTGGCCATATTAAATATTTAACCTGGGATGTGGCAGAACTTTTTCCCTGCTAAGGACTGAAAGCTTTCTGATCACCTTTGACAGGTGACAGCTTGACACACATTTTTACATTAGCCAGTAGTAACCAGAAAATAATAAGATATGTGTTGACAAGCAGCCTGAAATAAAATCAAAAGTCACATCAAGGCTTAACTCCTATCTCACCTTCCCTTGTTGTTTTTTTCTTTCTCCCTCAGCATTTTAAAATCTTATTCTTCCTCAAAGTATCAATTTAAGGCTGAGATCAGAGAGTAAAAGCCATAGCCCTCACATGGATTCTTTTCTGCCATTGTCTAGGGATGCACAGCAGCAGTTGGGAAAGGCCTTGTCCTTCTGGACACAACCCACAACACTGAACTCCAAAATTCATCTGCTATTTCTGCATCAGCCTCCATTTGCTGGCCCATTGCTGTTGTTTGCTGCTTCTCTTTTAGTTCATTCACCCACTTTTTGCTCCTCATGAGCATCCTGGTTTTTACTCCCACCCTCCTCTCTCCAACTTTCTTCTTACACAGTTTCTCCTTCTTTTCTTCACCTTTGTAGAACTCCATGTTTTGCCACATCAACCTCTAACACCCAACACCGTATCTTCTAAAAGTGTTTTGACCTCTCCCTTAGTGCTCACGTGCACACACCCATTATGTGACTCGTTTATTAAATGCATGCTGAATTTAGCAGTAGATGGCTAGTTATCCTCCTTCTGCAGGCTGAGTGGAGAGATCTCACAGGTCTCTGGAAAGGACTTGCATTGGAGCAGTGGTTGGTTCCCTACTCTGTTGTTGCTTGGTACCATGTTCAGGATCATCCATGAAAGAAAGGATAAATTAGACCAGTTCTGTCCCATAGGTAAAAAGCAGCAAAGGGTAACAACAACAATAATAACAACAAACACACCAAAAACCCAAAACAAAAACACACACACAAAAAACCCCAACCAAAAAAAAAAACCCACACCACACCAAACCAAACAACCCCCCGCAAACCCCCCCCCAAAACAACCCCCCCAACTAAAACAAAAAAACCAACAACCCACCAACAAAACAAACCACACAAAAGAAATCAGACAAGAAAAAGTCCTTCAGATAGAAATCAAGATTAAATGTTTAGCAAACAGAACAGTATCAGAGAGAACTTTATATGACAAATATCACATCATATGCAAGAAAAATGTGAAGCCAGATGTCACTGAATCTTCGGAAGTCACATGTGTTGGCTCCCCTGTACAACTCCTAGGGGAAGGAAGTACTTGTATTTAAAGCCTTCTGTTTCTATATTGTTTTTTAAGTTATACTTATTGTTTGACAGTCAAAAAGTGATCTACACCTGTTATATCTAAATCCCTTACCCTACTTGAAGTTTACCAGAGCAGAACATCTGATATTTTAAATTAATGAGACAGTTGTGTACTGTCTTTTGCTGTGCCACTGTCAATCAGCTCAATTTTGTTTAATACACTGTGCTCACAAAAATATGTGAAATGTTTTCTAGATAAAATGGGAGTGTAATCCTGACCTTTAAAAAAGGGTAAAATTTAGATAGCTCATTCTCACTCTTGGCATATTTTACTGCCAAGACATATTTAGCACAGTCTTAAAATTGAAACTCTTATCAGAGCTAACATAGAATGGAAAGTAAAAGTCAGTAAGAATGTCCCTAAATTAAACTGTATCAGTCTTTCCCACAGTTCCTGTGATATGTTCCAAACCGATGGCAGTCAGATGGTAATTATAAATCACTGCTTTCAGTTTTCTAACTTGAGCATGATCCAAGATAGACAGTGAACACCTCTGAAAGAGCTTATACTGTCAACCCAAAGACTTCAGGAAGATGTTAGGCTTGCTGTCGTTCTGTAGGACTTACATGGCAAAATCTGAAAAGTGTCTTCTCACATCAGGTTTTTTCACCCATTTGCAATTTGAGAAGGTGTTGGGCAGCAGCAGAGACTCTGGAATAATCTGTGAACTCAGGAAGATGGCACTATACTGTGTCATTCTCAAGTCACATTTGGATTTTTTTTTCAGGAACAGCACTAGGAACTTTTTAAAAATGAAAGTTTTTGTTTCTATGGTGGGGAGAGGGGGCCATCCTACTGATTGGACTTCAGACAATTTTTTGGATTAAATTCTGTCACTAACTCACAGAAATATATTAATAGTGCTCGAAGGATCATGTTGCACTATTTGCACTCTTTATCCATGAAAAATATAGACTGGGTAAGTTTCCTACTTGCAGTTTCCTCTTCCATGGCTCGCAGGATCTTGTGAAATGTCCCAGCAAATTCAGGATGGAGCAATACTAGAATCGCTATAGAAAGTGTTGGATACACAAAAATGGAGGAATGGACAGTACAGGCTATTCCAAAAGGAAGCTTGAGAACACATAAATATATTTCAAACAAAAGTTCTGAACCTGGTGAAATTTGTGCAGAGGCATTTTACTTAGTGACATTTAAATCTATTTAAATCAATGAGGCTCTTCACAGCATGCAAAACTTGACACATACACAAGGCTTTGCAGGATGAGGGCCAATTTTTTTTAAGAGTGTGACTTGCTTGGAGACATTCCAGAGGAAAAAAAACAACATGTGGAGCTCTCTATAAAATTGTTGGCACCATTCTGCTTATTAAATAGACATGAATTCACTCAAACAAAATAAGGTCTAGACATTTATATCAAGTATATGAAAGTTTGTGCCTATCCCTAAGTTTAAAAAAAAAGTGATAATGCTTCTAGATTTGTATGTTGGGTTAAATTCTTGTAAATACTCATATATTAGATATGAATATATTTAGATTTTTATAAGCTTCCCTCTCTTACCTATTTTACTATCTTACCTATAGTTCTCCTATCAGGCTAAGTTTGGTCTGTGAGCCAGTAAATTGCTGTAAGTTTCAAGCTGACAGCGTGGAAAACAATTTCTATTATTTACTTTATTATCTTAGATGTGGCAAAACATAAAAATTCCTATCTTACCTCAAATTAATTCCATGCTGAGACAAGAATTTATTGTTCCATTTGCAGTTTGTGTATTGAAGAGCAATATATTCATTTCAGGAACAGAGTCTAATTTTAGATCCATATTGAAGGTGTGATGAAAAGGCGGATGCTGGGAGTGCCAGTAGGACTTTTCAAGAGCAAGCCCAATATAGTTCTTGAACTGTGTAATGATTGTGAGATGAAAGAAATCATAGAATAGACTTTACTGATTTAAATGGGATCTGTTACATACCTGAAATTATTTACTCCCTAGTTGCTATCATGGGCATGGCCTCAAACTACTTCAGATAAATGAGTCAACATTATAACTCAAGAAAACAGAAATAGTCATTTGGCCCACTGGGTGCTGACTGCTGGTGGGTAGCTGCTGCCAGCACTTATTTTAAATAAGAGGTCTGGGGAGACACGTGGAACATCTGGCAACAGCAGCTACTTTTTAAAATCACACAGGCCACAGGTCACATTGTGCCACAGCTCACAAAATCACTGTCACATTTAGCAAAGTATGTTTACTTGACCTTAAGGTGTCTTGAGGTCAGATTCCAAAACTTCTGCAGTTGTAGGCAGGAACCCAGCAGGATCTTCACAAGCCCCCAAGTGCTTGCTTCTAATTGGCTTCTCACTAGAATTGTCCTTGTAGGAATACTTTACAAACAGTTCAAAAATATGGCATTAGGTGTCTTTAGGCACACTGCTCCAGGCTGCAGACAGCCAGATGCTGCCATTTGGGTAACTGGTCTTCAGCTATAGTTAGGGCAGCTGTCCCATATCCATACCAAAATCCTTTAGTCCTCCCAGTCTGGGAATGTAGGAGACCTGGATAGGTTAACAGGGAGAATTGCTGCATGAACCAGGTATGTTCATGCACAGAATATCTTGGAAGTCTTTTTCACCTCCTAGGGTGTGACAATCCCGGTGAGTTTTTCAACAGATATAGCACCCCATATATACAGGGAAAAGAATAGTTTCTTCACCAAGTGGGCTGGGCTTGATGCTTCAAAATCATCTTTGAAACAAGGATTCCTTCCCTTCTATAGGCATACCTTCCAGAGCAATTTCTGCATTCCTATTTTTAAGCTGCACATTTTGAAGTTATGGGAACACATGCTCTTTGCAAGATAATCTCCAGCTCTTTCCCCACTCTATACTGTCACACTGCTCAAAGCCAATTTTAATGCATTGCTGCAAAGTCTGTTACAGAAATGTATATAATGTATACAATGACTTGCCTGAGAAAAAGTGGGGAATGTTGCCAAGAAAGGTAATTGCATTTTCAAGGTTTCAGAGTGTTTAGAGGCAGAAGTATTGAATCCAGAGCAATATCCTTGGAAACTATACAGCAAATACAAGGATCAGCAGAGTAGCACTAGATGGCACTACAGTAATTTTCACCCAAAAAGCATAGGCAGAGCCCAGAGAATGATGGACTCAGATCCAGCTGTGAATGGGAAGCTCAGATTTACCATCCAAATTTTACTTGTCTGGCCTGGGGAGATTCTGTGGAATATGAGGTGTAGCAGTCTTTCTAAGGATTAAAATATAGATCCTTCAGTTGGTTGATAAGTGATATAATATAGATGATGAAGAGTGGAAAGCTACCTGAATGTTTTGATTTCACAAAATGAGACCACAAGGTACCTGAAAACCTGTTATGTTCTACTGAGTTCAGGTAAACATATCCAGATTCAGTACATCAAAAAGCAACTCACTCAAAAACACACCAGAAGTGTTAAGTGTCGTTTGGGCAATCAGACAGTTCATTGTCTGTCTGCAGGTACAAACTGCCTATTTATAATTACAGTGGTTTGTGCTTAAAAGTGAAAATTTGACTTCCTGGACCAAAATTACCTGGATTTTGGGACTAACCTCATAACTTACATTTCCTGTCACACAAGGTTAAATGCTGGCTGTTTTCAATTTCTTTTAATGTTTTCCACAAGTGATAGCTAACATCAAAGCTTAATACATATCTTGCTCTTGTAACAGTCAATATAGCTTGTTATCTCTAACACACTCATTTGAGAGCTTACTTTTAGAATTTTGCAGAGGTATAGTCTTTACACAGGAACAACTGAGTGATTCTGTAGCTTACATTATCAAATACATATAGAGAAAATAGAGCCTGTACTCATTCTTGTAGGCTGAACCATTTTTAAGTAAATTCAAGTGTATGTGGTATTGATAAAAACCCATGGTCTATCTCAGATTTGAGTTCTAAAACATTGTAGAAGCAGATTTATAAATCTTGGAATTGCTTTAAAAGAAACATCCAAGTGCATGCAGAATATGCACTGCAATAGCACTACAAGTTATTTTTACAATATAATTATTTTTTCTATTCTGCATTTCTCTGAGTTATATTTTGCCTTCTCTTATGCTGCAGGTTCAAATCCTCAAGGGTAATTATTATCTATTTCACTAGAATCAGTGGGAGTTAGATATTTCAAAGAAAGGAAACTCTGACATTTAAATTTTAAGGCAAGTTCAACATGAGTATTTGAGTTTCTTCAAGTAAATCTAGTTCTAGTCATATAGCCACATATACTTTAGGGATATTGCTAAAAGGCCATCTACTTCTCAGTCACAAACAAAAAAAACTTACTACTACATTCCTTTACAACAAGAATGGTCTTTATCAGTGGAAATAGTCTGACTGGAGACAAAACAATCACTTAGGTAAATAAGCACTGGAACCAGTTATATCTGATCATAAGTTATGCTCCTACCCAGCCAATATGTGCAGGCAAAGCCCATTGGATTTCATCCCAAAGAGGGTGGAGAAGGATCATAAGATCATAAAAATCTAGCATTTCTCCCTTGCTTCAAACTGCCAACACTTAAATTGCATAATTTTGTAATAAATGAGATGCCCCTTGTGCTGGAATTGGACTGTTTGCCCATGCAAGGCCAAACCTGTGGTAAAGATGAGAGACATATGATATCCAAAAATACTTTAAACTCTCCCTTTTAGTCATTTAGTCAAAGAGCCACTGCTCTTTGAAAAGATCCCTGTGTGGTTCTGAGTACATCCTGAAAAAATGTTCCGGTTGTCCTACTTCTTCTAATGTGTTCTCTAATAAGGGCTCCTTTTAATCTGTTCTTTAAATCTTCTTTAATCTGGTCGTGGTTTCACACTCTCCTCAGAAGAGGCTTGAAAACAACCATAACTTGCTGCTTGCTCTCTCAGACATGTCTATGTCTGTATTTCTGGAGCCCATGTTGGTCCTGACTGACATTGCAGACTCCATCCTAGATGCCAAAATGGCCTGTGTCGCCGGCAATGAAGCAAGGCACTCTTGGAATTACTTGGTGAAGGTCTGATGAGACATGCAGTTTGCTTTTGCCATTTTGCAACCTTAACAAAAGCCAATCCCAACAACACATTTGAAGTCCAAAGTGGCCTCTGGAAAAGATCCCCATCAGTGTGATATGCCTGTGGGAACAACAACAGTGCCCCAAAGCTCACTGTTTTCTTTGTCACCCCAGCAGAACCAGGTGACATGGAGGTTAAAGAGCAAGGCCAGCCCCAGTGGAGGTGTACCACTGCCCAGCTGTGCAGGCTTGGGAAGAGGACTGTGCTTGACAGGGGCTCAGTGCATTGCCAGTGACAATGGCAAACCACTCTGGGGCTGTGTGTGGAGGGGAGTGAGGCAGGAGATCCAGGAATTGTCTTATCTGGCTGTGTTACCAGGTAACTCACCTAAACTAAACATATGCTCTCTTAGTGTCAATGCCAAGGTAGGTAAGCTAATAAATATATTCTGATCTAATGGAGGACACAAAGCTTAGAAAACTAATTTAGAAGGTTATTAGCTACTATTTAGTTAGCTGAACAGGTGATAAAAGTTTCCCCTCATTTAAAAAATATGTCAAACAATCATCAAATATTTTCAAAATACAGCACATTTAAGACAATCTAATTCCCTTCTAGGTTTAAAATTCACATCTAAAACTTTATCGACTTCTTCAATTTGTCTGTTGTCCTGAATTGTGTCCCCTCTTAATTTCCTAGCAAACCTAGCATGTTTCACCCCTCCTCAGACAGCCTGGGGTCCTTGGGAATCACCACAGTGCTGCTGGCCTTATTGGGGTGTTTGGGAGTGCTTGGCTGCCTTCAGAAATCACATTAGTAGCCACTAACACCACCCATTACTGGATTATCATCAGAGTTTTATGAAAGTAAAATATCTAAGTCCTAAATCCTATATTACTTATCTTCAGTGCTTTGAAAACACAGAACAAGTTTGGAACTTCCTTGCTGCAAGTGTGGAAATCTTCAAGGGGAGAGAAGCCACCAACCAGAATGTCTCCCAAACCACCTCGTGGTAGGCACTGCCACAGAAGAGTAAGGCCTGCACAGATATTCTTGGGGACTGTCCAGCTGCTTTGATTTATACTCAAATTATGCTGACAATCAAGTGGCATGAAGAACAGAGATTTTTAAAAGCAATTTTGTAGGTTGTTTGGTAGAAAACCTTGGTAATGTAACACAACCCTGTTGATGCTGGTGTCAGGTGTCACACAATTTTGCTTCACCTCTCTCTAACTAATGGTGATTTCTGCAGATTAAAAGTGCTCTCCTAAATGCTGAAAACCAGTCTTTCATGTTGAACCATGGAAGGCATGGTCTGCCAATCCTGCAATACAGTGGACAGTCAGAGGGACAAAGCACTGAAAATACCAGCCTGGCATGCATCTGGGTGGTGTTAACTGGGCTTCAACCCAGCCTCTTCCTGCTGTTGCTGTAGCCTGAAAAATTTTGCAAATGCATTGCTGCTGAAGAAAGGAATGAAAACTAAACAAGTCCAGAGAAAAGAACCACCAGCTCACATCAGTAATCTGCCTTGGTGAAATAAACCAGATCCCTCAGACTAAATAGGCACAAACAAAAGTCTCCTCGGGAATACAGCTGCTTGAATAGGAATGGCTCTAATCTCAGCACTACCACAAATCCCCTTTGAGAAAAGGAATTTTGGGAGTCTTTAAATTTTTAACTGTTCCTCATTTTCCACCTAACAGCACTGTGCCTCAAGTACGCTAATAACATTCCTGGCTTGCTCTGCTGTAACAATCTGTAAAAATTCATCCAGGTAGATTATTTGGAGTTTAATATCAAATTGCTTCAGAGAACATTCATGGTTGGAAGTGCATGATGTTTTATAACTGCTGTTAAAAAAAAAAAAAAAAAAAAAGCTAGAAGAGAAGTGGTTTGCTTTCATCCATTGGGGAGCTCTGCTTTGTTATTACATTCTGTGCAATGATAATTAATGATTCCACAACCAGCACAAAAAAAATGTTCCCTGGCTAAAATTTTCAAAAATAACTAATGATTTGAGGTTTCTTTACTTTTATATATTCAGTTTGAAATACCTTGAAGATGAACTTGGTTTTCAGAAAATGCTAAGCACTGATTTTCTGCAAATGGTCGAGTTCCCTCTCAAAACCTTCAGACCCTGTCATTTTAAGGCCATGGCAGATACTGTTTACTGGTGACAAAAGTATGCCAATTCATGACTTAGTAACAGAGCACCAGATTAGATCACAAATAAATCCATTTCAAAGGAAAATATTTTAAAATTATACCTTCTTTGCACCTTCAAGAATAGACTTCTCAACTCTTGGGATGATTGGAAATTACTTAATGAACAAACAAACATGCAAAAGAGGGTAGGCTAGGGACTGGTTCTAGCAGTTGCTTTGTATTACTCAGTAAAAGAAAGATGAAGAATGCATACTACAGTCTTGGGTGGTGCTTGGACATGTCAGAGTACTTTTGAATGTCACTGCATGTGTTGTGCCTGCCTGAAGCTGTCCTGGAGCCTGGCTGTCCTTCTTGTGGCAGGAGGAGTCACTATTAACACCTATGCAAAGTGGGGAACCTGCAACCAAATCAGAAAGTTGATGTTTCAGTCTTGATGTCGATGCTTATTCAAAGTACAGAACAATGGAGAAAGGAGCATCACAGATGTTCTTATTTCATCCACCCAAATGACTCAGCTGCCAAAAAAATCAGGAAGGCTTCTAGGACTTTTCCCCAGCTCAGCTGCAGCAGAGCAGCCAGAGGAAAGCAAAGGACTGAAGGAGAAAACAAGTAACTAACCCCTTCTGTGCTCTTCTTCCACCACAGTGATTACACTGTGGTGTCCTTACTTCAGGCCCCTCTATTTCTAGTCATGTTCAGTTAGCCCAGATTAAAAATACTTGGACCAGCTTGGTCCAGTCACTTTACCAGCCTTGCCTTTTCTTTGAAGGGTAGTCCCAGGCAAGGGCAGGTATGCTGGATGTTCAGGTCAACATTTCAAAAATATATTATTTTTCTGAGGTTCCTGCATTTTTAAGTACAATCTTGTGAAAAACCAGATGACCGTGCTGCAACTGATTTTACATGCAAGCAAAGCTGCCAGGAGTCAGCAAAGGCAAAGCAGGGCAGCACTTCATAGGTGAAGGTGCCCAGCAGGAGCTGGCTGGCCTGCTGATGAGGGTTCCTCCATTCTTAATCCTGAAGCTGTGGCACGTTGGGATTATTTTTGTTAGATTAGACACCAGACAAGACCCTGCATTTGCTCTGTCGTTCCCAGGATTGTCCACTTTTGCTTTGCAGAGGTCTCTGGCCCTATTGCAAATCTCTCTTGCTAAATCTTGTAGTTTACCTAGTACATGCTCATCAGCCTTTTGCTTCAAGGTATCCTTTGCTGACAGGATTTATCCACAGACAGCAAGATTCCCTCAGCAGGATAATGAAAGTGCCTATTGTTTTACTCCTGCTCTGTTTCCTTGCCATTATATTAGATTTTCCATCACTAATTATTCTTCTCTGCCTGGCTGAAGGAGAGAGTAGTGCTCATCTCACTCTCAATGGAAAAAGACTGGAAGTAAGGAGGCAGCATCAAGTACTGACACTTCTGATGACTGCTCTGGTTTCCATGGGCAATCCTCTGGTTGTGTGTCTCACCATGGCCTAGAAAAAGCTCCCTAGCACAGGAAATTTTTACCACTGTAGCTGCACCTCAGTTCCACAGACACACAGATTTCTGGACACAGATGCTGGGTCTGCAGAGAAGGCTGCTTGCCACATCAGCCAGAATTGAAAGGTGTTCTTTTGCCTTGTTGAACTCCAATTCAGTTTTACAACCCCTGACACTGAGGTTTGGTAAGTGGCTGATGTTGTTAGGAGTGAGGGGAGAACATGTACATTGACTAACTTCATCAAACTTATGAAGTTCCACCTGGAATTAAAAAGTTTTATTTAAGGTCTATGCCTGCCATTTGCTTCCTCAGAAATGCTCTAGGCTGCAGAGAGGATAAACTCTGGAGAAGGAAGTGGAGAGCGTGCTCAGTGCCCGAACTGCAGAGGTTGCCAGGGTCAGACAAATCGCAACACAGAAGCAGGATCAGCCAGGGACACATGGAGAAGAAACGATGCAGCAGATCTGAGCTAAGGAAAGGTGGCTAATGTGGCAGCTCGTGGCTGGTGAAGCAAGCACGGTGGCCCATAGCACAGAAAGTGGGCAGTGTCACCCGGGAGTGGCAGACTGAGGGCACTGTGCACAGCATGCCCTGCAGCGCTGCATTGTTGGCAGCACACACCCCAGCCTGGCGGCATGCCTGCGAAATAAACACTGAAAGATGAAAGCAAGCCAATGTGGGAGGTAGCAGCCGGCTCCGTTTCCAGCTTTTGATCACCTTCTTCCAAGTGGTGTTTCCTCACAGCATCCCCTTGTCCTCCTACAATGCACAGATCATTGCCCTCCATCAGGAAAATTAATTGCCTTATGAAAGAAGGGGTTGCCCAGAAATTTCCCCAGGGAAAATGCTTTTCATTGAAGGGTATGTGCACACCCTGAGAATGGAGGTGATCTGATTTCTTCCAGTAGGGTCATTGCAGCTTCATTGTTGGGAGCACCCACAACAGAAACCCATGGCTTTCTTATCTTTCCCAGTCTTACTGACAGAGCTCTTCAGATGTCCAACACATCAGTACAGGAAAACCACAGCAAGTTCTATCATGCTTTGAGGGCTCAGAGCTGGTCCCTTACATCAGTGCTTCCTCACAAAATCAAAGTATGTCCTACAGCTGTGTGGGTCAGGTTGGTGAAGCCCAGGCATGAGAACCACCAGTTGCACAGTCTCCATCCTGCTGAGCTCTGGCCACAGCCTAGCTCTGCTGATATTAGGATTTTTCTTCTTGATTATAGCAAGTAGCAGCCTATTTCCTTTATTTTCCTCCACCCTATCATCAGATCTTCAAAATGAAACAAAGCAGTTGATTATTTCCCACCACCCAGTTACAAGTTTTTTTTCTCTAGTAGTAGGCCAGAATGGCAGGTGTTTTCATTAGATTAAAACTGTTGGCTGAACCTTAATCCTGACAAAAAATGGTAACATCAAGAGGATCCACTCTACAAATAGAGAGATATAGCAAATCTGAGAGTTTATGTTATGAAAACTTTTTACTTCTGACATGGAAAAATATTTACTGCATACTGAAAATGAAAATGCTACAGTTTGTTACAGAATTAATTAAAAAGTGAAACAGCCTATAGGCTGAGGTTAAAATTGACTTACGGAACTTTTATACAAGTGGAGTCAGTGTTTGATAACTGCAGAAAAGACTGTTGTTGTGTAATCCCTGGCTTCATCCTCTTTGTATCTTCCCTTCAGGTATTTATACACATCAGTAAGATCCTCTTCTAAGCCTTCTCTTCTCCAGCCAGAACAGCCCCATCTCCTCTAGCCCCTCTTCACACGAGAGGTGCTCCAATCCCCTAATGCCTTAATGACCCTCTGTTGAACTCTCTGTAGTAGCTTTGTATGTCCCATGTACTGGGAAGCTCAGCAGTTCAGCCTCACCAGGGCTGAGGAGAGGAGCAGAATCAACCCCCTCAACCTGCTGGCAACATGCAGCCCTGGATACTGCTATCCTTCTCTGCATCAAGGGCTTGTTGCTGGCTCATGTTCAACTTGGTTCCTACCAGGACCCCCAGGACCCTCAGGTCCTTCTCACAAAGCTGCTGGGACAGCTCCCTGCACGTGCAGGCACCTGGAGCTGCTGCTCCCCAAGTGCAGGACTCTGCATTTCCCCATGTTGAACTGTTAACCAGATCCTGGCTATGCTGGCTCTATATTTATTTTGCCTGTTGTTGCTATGTGTTAGCATTCTTTCTTGCACTGTTTAGGTAGGAGTGCCAAGTGACAATTTAGCTGCATTTGTGCAGGGTGCATATGAATCCTTCATGTGTTACCCTGCTCCGAAATGTAAATTCACATATTGGCCTCATCAGTATCATTTTTAATGCAACTAACATCAATTATGTGTGTTTCATTATATTTTTCATCCTCTTCCAAGGTGCAGAATTGCTTATACAGACAATTATTTAGTCTTTGGGGTTTTTTGCCGGTAATGTGTATACTAGACTGTGTTCTGTATGCTGAAATATTTTAAGCTGTCTCTTCTTCAAGCTAACCCAAGGTGGTTACCTCAGACTTTCCTCACAGGGCAAGTGCTGCACCTTCCCCTGGACCATTCGGTGGCTTCCACGGAACTTGTTTTAGTTTTTTACATTCTCTGCACATTTTGGAGACACTATTCCACATGTAGCTGAGCAGTAATAAATAATCACTCTCTTTGGCCTACTGGCTGTGCTTCCAGTGGTATGACCTGGGATGCTCTTGGCTGCCTTTGCTGCCAGGACACACTGCTGGCTCATGGCCAACATGCTGTCCAGTGAGACCCCACATCCTTTCCTGCAAAGCTGCTCCACAGCCCACCCTGTACTCTTGCAGAGGCCTGTTCCATCCCAAGTGCTGGACTGCTCCAATTTTCCTGTATCTGTCCTTGCTGAGTTTTACAGACGTCCTGTCAGGTCATTCCCCCAACCTGTCTAGATCCATTTAAATGGCAGCTGTGTCCTTGGGCACTCACTGCTCTGGCTTTAGCACCACCTGCAAGCTTGTTGAGCACACACTCCATCTCCTCCTGAAGTCTCTGAGATGTCAAAGAGTGGCTCCTGCCATTTTCTGCTTGCTGCTGCCTTCCAGTAAAACCATGAACCCTTCCCCCGAGCCTGACATCTGTGCATCTTTTCTCATCTAAGCGTCCACCCTCTGTCCCAGTGTGTCTGCCAGACACAGGAAGATGCGATGCGTTCTGTCACTTGGAATACCAACCGTCTTTCTGCGCTGGTGCAGCAGCGAGCGATTTCTTTGCCCGACGTGATCGGATATTACTTCACCTGCACTTAGGCCAAGCCATGGGTTTGCTCCCCATTATACGGAGGAAGGGAGAGGAAACTGTTTCGAATGGGGTATTGCTCCCAAAAATACCGACGTGTCTCCAAGGGTCTCCGCGCGTAAGCTTTTGCTGCCCCCTTCAGCGAGCCAGGAGCCGCCCGACTCCTGCAGGCGCAGCGCCGGGGCGGTCCCTGCCTGCGCAGCATCCGGCCGCCTCGGGAGAAGCGGCGGGAGAAGCCAGCTCCCCACCACCGTTCCGGCTCTGACGCCGGCTGTCACAGGGAATTCCGGCTCCCGGCGGGGCGGGGGCTCCGCTCGGCCGCCCCTTCCCC
>WEIU01003973.1:33553-65720 GCA_013389925.1 Aegithalos caudatus
CAGCGCCGGGTGCGGGGGTCGAAGCTGCCCCGGCCGGACGGGGGTGCCCGGTGTCGGCCCCCGGGGTGACCGTGGTGCAGAAGCGGCGGGGCGGCCGGCGGTCTCCTGTGTCCGGGCTTGCACGCACGGTTTGTCCGTAGGGAAATCACCCTGGTAGAATTGGCAGCAAAGAGCCCTCAGGGCTCCTGTTAACCCCTTCTGCCCTGGGGGTGCCTTAGGCATCAGGCCGTCCTCCCTCGTGAGCGCTCATAAAAGTTTGCAAGTGGTCTTTCTAAGCATCCGACTCGAAGTTGTGAATGGTTTCTTGGAATTGTAGGAGCAGTAAATCGAGTTATTTCTGCTGTTGTTAACTTTGTACTTCAGTTTGCACTGAATCACAGTAGCTTAATCCCATGGAATACATTTCTTTCTCTGAATATTTATTTAATCAGGGTTGTGTATCGTCTGGTGATGTGGTCTTATGAACCCAGCATGTACAGTATTTCCATTCCCTGAATACTTATGGAATGCTCCCCTCTTTTATTTTTTTTTCCCTGTCCTGTAAAGCTTGTTGAAGTTTTCTGCACTGTTTCTGATTGTAAGCGATAATTTTTATGCTGTTCATCATATGGTGCCATATCCCATTCTGTGAGTTGTGGTCCCTGGCCATACCACACAAATCAAAGATGCTTTTTCACTGGAGCTAATTCCAGTATGGTTTGGGAATGTTACATCCATAGAAATCTTGAGGTGTGATTCATGCGACTCAAGACCTCATGTCATGCAAGTTTGTGCCATTAAAGGCTTTTCACTGGAGATTTCATGCAGCTCTCAGCCTGAGCATAACCCCTGTTACCTTGAATATCCCCAGCTGATGAGTTTGCTGCAATGAGACATCGGAAAGGAAGCAAGTTTCCAAGTTAGCAACCTCCTACTTCATTCAGTTGTCAGTCTGTAAACCAAGATACTCAAATGGACCTCGTATTGAAGCGATAGCCTTAGCAATAGAGCTTCTGTCAGAACAGATTCAATGCTGTACATTTTTGTACATGGCTGTGGCACAGTGAATTAGCTATACTTCTTGGGCAAATTATTTGTCAGTCCAAAGCAAACTACAGAAAGAGAGAAAACAAACCAATTTTGTGACCTGGTGGACTGAGCTGATGAGATCGGTTTTGATTTTCCAGTTGGTCTAAGTGTCCTGCCTCTACTCTGCTCTTCAGGATTGCATTAGCAATACAAATCAGACTGTGAATTCAGACAGTTGGGTAGCAGTAGCTTGACATGACTTCATATGTATGAGAGCATTGGAAAAATGGCTGGGTTAGTCCTTGGAGGAGTATCTGGAATTTCTCTTCTATTGCTCTTTTAATGATGACAGGTACATCTAAGAAAGAGGGAGAAAATGGAAGGGATTAGAAATGAACTGTGTTCTAGCAGAAAGGGTTGGGTTTTTTTAATCTTCTTTGAAGCATGTGAAACCTGTCACTCTGCAGCAAGGTTCTAGAGAGAAGACTGACTGTTCTTCAAATTAGATGTTTCTGTAATGGACTTATAACCCCAGATGGTATAACTTGCATTTTTGGGGCTCGTTCATTAGGTTCAGAGATGGCTTTTAGTCTAACCCAATGATAGTGGTGGTTTTTGTTAATGGTTTTCCTTGTGATAGCTTCCTTGTGATAGCACCTTGTCCTGTGATAGCTTCCTGCAAAATAGCTCAATTTTTGACAGATACTTCATGGGTTCAGATTACTCCATGTAACTTCCATACAGCAATTTTACCCTTAAAATTGAGTTAAAGCAGTTATCTACTGCTGCAAATAGTGAAAACAAATGTAAAATCTAAATGGAATAACTTTTTGTTTGCTAAAACATACATTCCTGACTTCGTAGATGAAAGAACTTTTGATGTAAAGGCTCCATCATAAACTCCTAAAATACTGATTTTTATTCCAAAGTATTGGAATAGGTTGGCTAGTTAAGTAATTCATGAATAACTGTCTACTGATTTCGTTGCCTTGTTTCTCCAAGAGCTGTGCTTTGTACTTTAAACCTTAGGGGGAAATTAGCACTTAGTTTTACCTTGTGATATTTGTACCTAGAGGCTTCAGGGAGGCACAAGGTTTGGTTATGTTGAGCAACATGCAGTGCCTAACCTGGTGTGATCATGGCCTGCAGTGCACTGACAAGCCCTCTGTCTTCCAAAGATACCCACCTGGTTTAAAGAGCACGTTTTGATTTATGGGGTTTGAGGTCTGAAGGATGATCAGCTTTTCTGATATGTTGACCTGTGCTTTAGTTTGAAAGGAGAATGCACTTGCTCCATTAAATAAGAAATGCCCTGGAGTGATACGTATTTGTGTGGTTTGGTTGTTGGACAGCTTATTTTAATCTTTGAGCTATATCTAGTTAAAATGTTGTATTTAAAATTTAGTAAATGTATGCTATACCTTCTGGAGCCCTTATACTTTGTCAGCTTGATAAATTAACTTTGACACACTGAATATTTTTCACCAGCTAACGTAGCTGTTAGTTAAGTTAAATAAAGGAGAGAGCCCACATGCTCTCTCCATGCATACAGCTGGACATTTCTGTTAAATTTTTCAACAAAAATGAAAATTTGATTGGTTCTTAAAGCTTCATGAATACACTAATTGGTGAATCATCTAATGTGCAGCTTAGTTTCAGGAAATATGAAATGGCTCACTAACTTCATAGTTACAAGATTATGCAGACCTTCTGAAAATCTCAGTAAGAAAATGTGTGCAGTGGTGGTGGTTGATATTTTTGGCTGTGAGAGAGGTTGGCTAAAACTCAATGCAGTTATGCATAGTCTGCACTAGTTTATATGGTAGGAACTCACTTGGAGAATTATCTGGAAGGAAGGAAGAATAATTTTACAGGTTTATCTGCTCTCGGGACCTTATCCAGAATCTGCTGAAGAAGTTTGTGTTCAGGAACCTCTTCTGGCTCTGTAATGGGTCCTAAATGTAGTTGCTTTTCACCCTGTGTTTTTACAGTGCCGTGGTTGTTGAATTCTTCAGCCTTAATGTTGGACAGCTGCAAAACATTTAAAGCCTATCTTTGAAAGATTGGGCTAAGAAGGAGGGGGAGATGGAGGCTGGCCCAGATAAGTAATACTTCTTGAGGACTCTGAAGTATTTTCTTTATGTAGCCGTATTCAGCATGTTCAGGGCTAGCTGGAGACTACTTGATTAGGTACTGCATTATCAACTGAAGTATTTAAATCAGTACTCCTTTCTCATGAAAGTTTGAATTTATACAGTTGTTGAAGAATCAAAGAGGTCAGGAATTTGGTTTTCTTTTTGTTGCAGCAGAGTAAGAGCAATTTCAGTGCAGTACATAATTACTCTGTGTAAACTCAAAGTTTTTACAGCAAATATTTTCACTGCTGTTGAAGGTGCATGGAGCATTCCTTAAGATGCTGTTGTATTGCAATATATGCTGCAATACCTGTGGTGAGCACCAGTTTGTTAGAGGCAGAAACTTTTACAGTCTTTATAAGTGCTTCAGTGATTTCTGACTGGAGCACATTTATGGAGGTGAAATTTGAAGTATTGCTTAAAAATTGGAGTAGGAGCAATCAAAAGTAGTTTCTTTTGTTCCTCCTCAGCAGAATGAATTCTAATAGTAATTCTACAGTCAGCCTGGCTCCCAAATGAAATAACTTGAGTCCCATTGCTCAAGACTCAAATGTCAATCATAGGATTAAGAACTGTAATTCTGGGATGAAAAATGTCTGGCACATACTACCTAATACTCTCATTAGGCCAGTAGAGACTCAAGGACTGCAGTTGAATGAATTAGGTTTGATCAAGCCTGTGATAAAAACTGATCAAATTAATCTCTTAGACTTCTTGGCCTCTAATAACAAAAATTTAGCTTGTAGTGGTTGCTTATAACAGTTTGACTTAATTTCCTTTGTGGAATTTGCCTAGCTGAGGATGAACATGTTTAATGGGGTAGATCCTGTTTCTTGAAAAGAACTTGAACAGGAAACTTCCATCTCCAAGATGTCTCTAACTTCTGATACTTAGAATTTCATCTGCTTAGGTACATCTGTTTTTATATCAAACTATATACTCTGTATCTTGGGTTTTTGATTTTGCAGTAAGACGTGTGCAGCACTGTTTGATTTACTGACTGATTTACTTGTGGAAAAAGTAGTTATTACTAAACTTTGGTTTTGGGGAGCTTTTATGTTTGGCATCCGTGAAGGAGATATTTTAATCCTTTCACTAATACACTAACTCATCAATTTTATGAAAATATATTTTTTTTAATTTAAAATTTGCTCAAAAATTAAAATTTCTATTGAGTTGCCTCTTGCAGAGTTTTTGACTTGGTAGCTATGACTTCTTGTTTGTTGGTCTTATTCGTGGCTTGGAAGAGGAAGGTAACAACGTATTTTTTAGCTGTCAAAGAGTTGTGGTGGTAAAATTATTAACAGTTAAGGCTGAGAGGTCTGGCTATGGGGTTATCTTTACTCAAAGAACATTCCTTTTAACCAAGAACTAGCAGTCTGATTGTTTCCAATTTTGCATCTCAGATGGGATAATAGCAGGCCTCCCTGTAGGCTCCACCAAGAGCCATCTCCATATTGTCATGTTTTCTACTGCCGGAATCCTCATTGGAGTTGTGGCTGTCTAGTAACAGACTTAAGGAGTCCATCCCTCCCCGGGGAGGGTACCTGGCTTTGTTAACATTGATATGATTGCTTTTCCTTGCCTTTTTCTGAAACTGTGTGTGGTTTAGGTCTCTGCAATCTCTTGGCAGAGAACCAGGGAAGATGCTCTCAGTGTTCTCTGACTGTGATCATAGTTAATAAAGCTTCTGTTTGACCTGTCTTAAATTGCATTTGTGTTACTTTCACACTTTGAGTGCCCAGGTTCTCTGACACAGTTTCTCCATTTTCATTCAACTGGTTCATTTAATCCACGCTGTTCTAATTTCTTTTTTCCTCTGGGTTAGTTGGTGGTGGGTTAAGGGAGACCAGCTCTGGGGTGTGTGACAGGACACCCAGATGTGTGGTGGTACAGCAGGGTGGTGGTGCTGTGTTGTCCCTTCAGACTGCAGTGACTTGTTCTCTCTTAAGTCTGTCTCATCCAGCCACACTCCTAATGTAAGAAAAGTCTCTTGAATCCAGTGAGCAAAGTTTCTGTTGCCAAAATCTCACTGCGTATTTCAGCAGGTTCTTGCCAGCAGTTTAACTCATTTGGACATTTGACATGATTTAAAACTTTGGCAACAAACCTGATCTTCTTAGATTTTTTGCTTTTATTTGTTCATAGGACAATGAGACCTTAGTGCAAATTGTCATAATGATGGTAGATTGGAATATAAATCAAATTTAAAGTTTCAGTATCAAACCAGCTTTATCGTCAAAAATGTGTGTTGTTTATCCACTGAAGAAATTCCTCATATTATTGGTTCTTAAAATCTGGTCAACTTATTTATGGAAGCAAGAACTTTGATAGCAGGAGCTCTGGTTCTCACAGATGTAAAACAGATTATCTGTCATAATTTAGATTTAAATTATGAGACTGAAATTACTGATTGTATAGTATATCCTGGAGAATGCAAAAATATTACTTCTGGGCTTAAAAACTCTGAACTGTGCTGTACTGACTCTGGGAGAGGATATCAGGACTATGTGAAAAAAGTAGTTCACCTGTTCTTGCATTCTCTGCTGAGCAGCATGTATTGGCCAGACAGGTTTTTTTATTAGGGATACCCTGTGATGGTCAGGGCTATTCTTGTGTTATATCCCATTGCTGTATTTCAGGAGCATGTTGTCTGCCTGTTAGTATTTGCTGACATGATTATAGCCTGGTTTGGCAATTAATTTCTGTCCCATCTGGATTATGACATTGTAATTGTTGGTTCCTTTCCATAACTTAGTTCTCTGTAGTTGAGAATGTTTGAAATGGTCTTTTTCAGAAAATCTGGCTTTAAACTTGACATTTAGCGTAATGTGCACTGGTAAAGTTGTAGAAATACTGGGGAGTTTTAACCCCTATTCATTTAATCTACTCAAGAAAGAAATTTCATTTCTTATTCTTTATAAGAAAGATAACTTTGCAATTAGTCTTCCAGTATGACAATTCCAAAATAAATTCTCCTAGGTCTTCTGTGGTTCTTTCATGTCTCAAATTATTTCCAAGTTCAGTTAATCTACACAGTAGCCTATATTATAGAGGTATTTTTATTGAATTGTATTCTAACAACATTTATTTTAGTTAACACACAGACTCTTTCAGACTGACCTGATGATCTCCTGTTTCCTTTTACTGGAACTAAAAAGATAAAATCTGGGAATCAGTCAGAAGTTTTAATTTTTGTAATACTGGCATAGTTGTGCTGTGAGAAGTGAGAAAGCTGTTTTGCCTCAAGAGTCTGTGTTGCCCAGTATCAGTTCTCATGTGCAGATGATATGGTTTTGTTTACTCAAATTCCTTGGGGTCTGAAGCATTTGTTAGAGGATTTAGCACTTTTGTTGGTATAATTGTTAGTCCCCATGTTCATACAATATGGTTTTGTTCTCTCAAACTCCTTTATGAGTGAAGTGTCTGTTAAAGAAATTTCAGTGGTTTTGTCGGAATGATTGTGACTAACATTTGAAACTACCAAGTAATTGCACTCATCCCTAGCTCAGTGTTGCTTATGTGGGTGACTGATGACCACTGTGTTGAACAAATTTCCTATTTTGCTATTTGTCCAACAGTTGTGAACAGGTTTGATGCCTTAAGGTCCAGACCCAGACCAGCAGAGCAACAGGTGTCTGAAATAGTAGTAGGCATCTTGTATCTTAGGTCAAGGTTTGGACTTAGATGCAGCATGGCACTAGTTTTGCAAAAACGTGTTCTCTAGCTCTGTATAATTCAGGAAAAACTGACTTTTTGTGGATTGAACTTACTCTTGCTTTCAGATCAGAAGCTGGTTTCTAGAGGCTAGCTCTTAAGAAGCCTGAAAGTTGAAATGTCCTGGGTTTGAGTGTTGTTTAGTTTGTCCCTTCCCCACATCTGATCACTGTTGTATTTTTTGGTGACTGATGTTTAGCTTTTTTCACAACTAATTTTGATCAGAATTTTAGGAATGGAAAAAAATAGCAATGTACCATTGGTTGTCTCTTTGACAGTACCTATATTTAAGTATATATGGAAATCCTTGTTGCTAGTGTGCTCTGTAGGAGCTTTACAGCCTTTTTTCAGCAATAGAGTTTATATGGGTAGAAAATATCATAGATGACAATAGACAGAAGTAACTGCAAATCTTCAGCTTATTTCATAAATGTTTTTAAGATAGAAATTATTTTGGTTTTAGTCCTGGAAGTTCTTGCTTATAGGCTCAAAAATTATCACATTATGAAATTGCTTTTTTTTTCAGTTATGTAAATAATTCAGTAGAAGCAAAAGCTGCAGTCTACATAGCCCATGAATTCTATATTTTAAGCATTAGTCAAATATATGTTCATCAATTTTGCACCATGATAACCAAATTGTCTCAATGCTAGTAAAATTTATGTGGCGTACTAATAGTATATTTGTGCATGGTTGAGGAATGCGTGATCCTTGTACTTGCTTTAAAGCCTCTAATAAGTGAAAAGAATCTCGATTTGACAGTTTCATTGACAGTGGCATGTGCAATTTCACACAAGTTTCTTAATGGGACACCTGCAGTGGTGTTTTCTGTTTTCCTGAGAAATAGATACATTACGATTTTTGGGTTTATGTTGTTCATAATTGCAGAGAGCAGTAAGTAAAACAAACCTGAAAAGAGAATAATGTTACGTAAGGAGATAAAATGCCATGCAGTTAAAATTTATGATTTGTTCTTTACTATGAAATTTCATAAAGTCATATTTCTCCTTTTTAATAATACTGCTTTTTTTGTCAGAAGTTTGATACTGCAAAGATGAGAAAAGCAGAAATTTTTGTTATGCAGTACAATCTAGAAGGAGAATGTTCAGTGTCCATTCTCAGTTTTCCCCTGTAAACTCACCGCTTGTATCTCATTTTCTGGGTTCTCACAGATGCTGGGCTTGGTTTTTTCTTTTACTCATAGACTTGCTTTTCTTCATACTATTAAGTTATAGCTCGAGTGCCAGAAAATCTACTTAGCAATTTAATTTTGGCTGACTTGAAGAGGGTCAGTAATTATAGTTACTGTTTCCAGCAAGTTGAGTTTTTCCAGAAGTCTTTTTATGAAGAATGTGACTGTGGATTAATTGAACATAAAAATGAGTCAAAAACTTTCTTCTGCCAAAGGCAAATATAGGAGTAGGTGCTAGTAAGGTTTTCAAAACTCTGTTACCTAGGTAATTTGTACATGTAGTGTGAGCTGTTGCCCAAAGAAGTATAAAACTGATTTAATTTATTGAGAAAGTTACTGGAGTACAGCTTACCTATAAAACAGATAGCAATTCTCTGCAAGTTTTTTAGTTTTCACTCTTAGAAGCAAATTGATGTTGAGATATTTTTAAATCCTACTGCCGCCAGGCTTCCAGTCAATAGTAAGGTCGTCATCTCTAAAGCATGGTACCCTGTCTTTCTTCAAGTTATTCTAAATTCAGAGGGGACAGTAAGTTAGCAGTTGTTGATTCAAGAATATGCTGACATCATGGATGACATACCTAACAGAATTCTCTTCTGCCTTGCTTGTTTATGTGCCTTCCTTTGGCGTCTGGAGGGGCTGCAGGAGCAGCAGCGGTGCTCTGAGGCAGCAGGATGACGTACTTCAGTCATTCACAAGCGTCTGAGAGTACTCAGCTGATGCCTCTCTTCTGAAGGATGTTTAGTTCTGTGGTTTCATTAATCACTCTAAGTTTTCCTAATGCCCAGGATGCACTTTTCTTTTATAAAAACATAGTATTGCTATAAGGAATGATCCAAAGGGAAGCATTTTGCAAACATAGCATAGTTTGTTGTTAGCATGGAAAAATAGTCTTGGTTTTTGCTGTTGGAAACCCTTGTGATTTGTATATAGGAATTGTGGTGTTACTGATACAGCTATGTATGAAAATATTCTGGTCTTTGATTTGGGACAGTGATGAAAGTCAAATCTGGAAAAGAATGTCAATGTACAAAGGTAACTCTCTATTACAAAATCTCCTAGATGGGCCTACGTAGCTGAATCCAGTGTTCCTAATCTTTATTTCCTACTCATTCAGCTTTGCATGTGTATTTTGTCTTTTTACTAATTTTGGTCTTGAACTGTGTATTTAGCTCTAAAGGGAAGTGATACCTCTATGCAGGAGCTGAGGCTGGGGCCCAGATAAATTATGTGTAAAAAGTTGCTACTCAAAAGGCTTTGCACAAACCTACCTGTCCTATGTATGCAGGAGTCAAGTAGATAGGGGTAAACTGTGTATTTATATATAAATATAGATACAACTGCTTGTTGTGTGGGGGTAGACAGAAGACAGTCTTGAGCCTCCTTGGTGAGGAGCAGCAGCCATGGAGCATATCCTGAAGTGAGGGACGTGGAGTTCTGTGCCATTCCTGCCGAGCTGAAGCTGGCAGTGTGTTGGCAGTGGCACAACCACAGGTGCTGTGGTGCCAAACTTGTGTGCAAGCCCTGGGCTGTAACACAGTGCCAGCCTGGCAAAAGAATTGTTCCTGCTTTTGCATTTTTCTCCCTTCTCATGGGGTAGAAAGGATGTATGACCATGGAAATCTGTTGTGGGAATATGTAAAGTCCTTGCATCCAGAGGCAAGCAACAAAGCTGGTGCAGGCCTGGAAGCAATGTCCTTTGAGGAGCAGCCAAGGGCTTTGGGCTTGTCTAGTTTGGAGAGAAGGAGGCTGGGCATGACCTCTGTACAGCTCCCTGAGGAAGGGAAGTGGAGAGGGAGGTGCTGAGCTTTTCTCCCTGGGATTCAGAGGTGGGATGTGTGGGAATGGTTCAAAGCTGCTCCAGGGCAGGTTCAGACTGAACATTGGGAAGCATTTCTTCAAACACTGGAACAGGCACCCTAGGGAGGTTGTCAATGCCCCAAGCCTGTCAGTGTTTCAGAGGTGTCTGGACATTGCTCTTAAAATGTGCTTTGAATTGGTCAGGCAGTTAGACCAGGTGATTGTTGTAGGTCCCTCTCAACTGGAGTATTCTATTCTACAGAATAAACAAGCTTAAAAAAGTCCCCAACAAAAAAAAACAAAAAAACCAAAAAAAACCAAAAAAAACCAAAAAAAACCCCCCAAAAAACAAAAACAAAAACAAAAACAAACAAAAAAACAAAACAAAAAAACAAACAAACAAAACAAAAAACAAAACAAAACAAAAACAACAACAACAAAAAAAACAAAACAACAAAAAAAAACCCACCAAAACAACCAACCAAAAAAACCAGTAATTAGACAAAGGTAACTTTGTACCATGTGTAGCTTATGTTCAAAGTTATTTCAGTTTTAGGCTGGGTGTGTATAGTGCTCACATCATGGTACTTCAAATAGCTTACAATTGCCCCTAGTGGGAGTTGAACAACAGTAACTGGATGTAAAGAATTAATGGCTATGGATGTTTCTGGTTTTATTTATATGTGATTTGAATTTAAATGGAATGTCCAAGACTGCTTGTAAGAGAATCAGAAGAGTGAAGATAAAACTCTCCTAATTGTATTTTCTTACAGTTGAGGGGTCTTCACACTCTTTGAGGGGTCTTATCCTGTCCTTATGTGCTTTAGCTCCTGCTTACTGTAGGCCTAAAAGTCTATTTTCAGTATTAACTTAAGAGAATATTGTCTTTGTGTATGCCCATGTTGCTTCACTTTCTTGTTTGCTCTCTTAGGAGTTTGCCATTGTATGAGATCAAGGCTGTAAAGTTTTCTAGTTGAATCTGTCTCTGAGGCTTGCAAAGGTTATTCTGATTTACCTTCAGGTTTTTTTTTTCTGGAGAAAACAAGATGGTAAAGAGTGTTAATGTTACCTGATCTCAATGAGTAAACAAGCAATTGAAATTTTTAGGAAGGAAAATAGTATTATATTTTATTTGTTTGCTGGCTCCATCCTGTGCTGTCATTTCACTGAACCTGACATTTGTCATCACACAAATAACTCTGAGGGTGTCTAGCTGTTCACTCAGCAGTTTGCAAAGTCAGAATGGACAATTTGAATGGTTTGATTTTGTATCATTGACAAAGCATTCTATTTTGTTGTGCAGCTGTAAACCTCTGTAACAAAGAGCATTGCTGCTGAAGTGAAAATGGGAGTTCACACAAGTCATTGTTCCTATTGGTGTTCTTCCTTCATCTGTTTCTTCTAGAGATAATAGGAGGTGTTGAAAAGATTTTAAGAGATGGTATATTCAATAATTCACAACTTTTCTGATCTCTAATCTTCTGGACCAAAATACTTCAGGCCTTTTCTTTGTCTTGAGTTTAATTTTCTTTAAAGCTTGCCAAAAATCTTCATCGGTTTTCAGAAACAGAACTAGAATAATTGTGCCACTTTTTAATGTCAGTCTCTACTTTGAAATATTATAGTACACCTCTGAACTGGAACAGCTACATGAAATTTGTCAGTGGGCAGCCTCTGGCTGAGCAGTATTGTTTTAATTTTGCATTAAAATTGAGCCAATTCTCTTGAAAATTTCTGATCTAGACATGGCAGTTTTTTGGTTTCGTTTGGTTTTTGTGGGGTGCCCTGGAGATTGTATGCATTCTGTGTGCTCAGCAGGATTTTTCTTTCAAGTACATTTTTTGGGCTGCAATAAGCTGTGCAGAGCATGGGAGCAAGAATTGTCCCAAGTTATTTAGGAGATTAAAGTGGGTCCTATGGCACAAAGCCAGCTGGGAAATCTCTGAGACAGCCCTGACACGTCAGCTCCAGAATCATGCACTTGTTCCTCCTCCTTTCCTGTCCCGTCAGCTCTGCAATATCTCCAGGCTCCTAGCAACACTGGTATTATGACTGTGACTTTGTTAAGACTTGAGAGAAGCTGAGGTATCCATACTGGGCTAAAGCTTGGCTTCTTCTGTATCTGAATACCTTTGTTGCTTCTGAGCAGAGCAAGGGTGTCACTCATCATGCTCACATGTAACTGTGCTTGTAGGGCAGGGTGCTCAGTCCCTTCCCACAAGCAGGGTGTATGCATTTGCTCAGGACTGATTGCTGTGACAGCCAAAAAAAGCTCCATGTGATTCTTCAGAGACCTTCACAGATCAAATCTCAAAAGATTACTGGGCCAATGAACCTAAAAGTATTTTTCTTCAGGAGTTGCAAACTGGACCAAGTTTGTCTGAACTTTTGTAAGATTAGCAGAAGATACTCTGCACAAAGGCTGCACTTCCTGAATTTATAAAATGAGGAGGTGGCTTTTTAAAGACCAAATGTAACCAAATGTAAAAGAGAAAAATGTAACATTTTTTTGACATTTTTCCTGCAACAACTTAGACTTTGAAGAACTGTTTTAGGTAGCTACCCAGCCTATGAAATTCTGACCAAATCAGAAAGCTACAGAAAGCAATTGAATATGTCTGATGATGAGAAGCATTAGGTGATAGTAGTAAATTAATTACTTTTAAACAAGGAAAAAGAAAAAAAAAATCATAAGTATGTCCCTCCTATTGGGAAAAGACTTAGGGGCCACCAAGCAGACTGACTTTCTTTGCTGTTTTTAAGGTGGCTAGTTTAAACTGCAGGAAAGATAGGCTTGCCTGTTGACACAGTACAGCTAAAAGTTTCTTTTTTTAAATACCTTTGCCCTGTAGCAAAGTATGTGCCAATTGTGTAGACACTTGCAGCTGTGTGAGAGAACTTCCCCTGAGTTTCATTGCTGTGCTTTCTCTGAACCAGCAGCAGAGCCCACTGGGGCAGTATCAACTTGTTGGGAAGTTGGTATCTGCTGGATCAGGTGTTTTAAACAGGTTTTGCTGAAAGAATGTTCCAGTCTGGCTGCTTATCAGAACTCTTATGAAGATAAATAATTTTTCTTCAAATCATGACAGATTTTAAGTTACCTACAAGTTAATTTTGTATGTCTGCATGCCACTGGTGCCAGTACAATCAGAATTTTATAGCCTTGTGTACAATCAAACATTAGGCAGTGCTCTGGGGTTCTTCCTCCCTCCTCCCATCGAAGAGGCAGATTCCTGCCAATCTGTGGCAGAAGAGTTTGAGATCTCTGACCTTGCACACCTGGTTTTAGTTAGTTGGACCCTTCTGCTTCACAGAATGGTTTGAAGGGTGCTCAAGCTGTGACTTGATCATGAGTATTTTAAGAAATTTTCTTACTTTTCATCTGTTTTTGAATCTAGAATTTGGAATTCACATTCTTGTGATCACCATGCCTGTTTTTCTTGAGGAATTCCTGGCCACTGCATGACAATAGCTAGATGTGGAGACTGCCATGTCTCATAATGACAATGTTTTTATTTTTAACATCAAGAATCAAATTATGGAGGATACTTAAGGATCACAACTTCCTGAATTCATTTATTGAACAGTTGTTCCTGCGCTCTTGAAATATTCCTGTGCTTTATAAAAAATACCATAAAATGTCTGGTCTTTCAAGTAGCAGTTGAACCATCTCTTTGAAAAAATAAAGATGAATATTTCTTGTACTTCTGTATTAATACTTTTGCCTGTTAACAGTGTTACGGTTCCTGATCTTCTGAAGGGTACAGTGTTTTTCTAGATGAGTGTTAGTCTTGAAGCTAAATTTTAGTTTTTGCTTTACAATGAAGACTGATTTAATCTTTCATTTAATATAACGTTTCAGGTTATAAAGAGAATCTGGGTTAACATTAAGGAGTAGGTTTCACAGAAATGGCTAAACCAGTGTTAACAGCTCACTGCTATTGGTAGACATGGTTGTCTTCCCTTCCTCTCTTTGCATAAGACTGGAGATTCCCCTACCTTTATGCTACCACTTGTCTCTTCTAGCTTCTTTTTTCCTCATTGAAGTGCTGTTTGTCAGTCTGGTGCTCCTGGCAATTAGCTTATGGTGAAAATGGGGGTCAGATGAATGGTGGAACTGATGCAAAGGGATGGGAGGGGGAAGCAAGAATATCCCTTTTAATAGGAGCAAAACAGTGGTAGATTAATTATCATGGATTACCACCCTTAGGGTTCTCTTTCTATGGCTAAATTCTGTTGATGAGAAACAACCTAGAAAGAACTGTACTCTTCTGTAAACTCTACTCTGAGTTTATCACTCAGTAATCATTGATTTAGGTTTGCTCAGTTTTATGTGATGCTTCAGACTCTTCTTGCATGAAATGCAGCCTCTTAAGCTGTTACAGAATCCCAGAATAGGTAAGGATAGAAGGAAAGGCCTGCAGTGATGGTCTGGTCCAATCTCCCTGCTCAAACAGGTAAGCCATTCATACAAGTGAGTCTCTGCTTTCATAGGGCAAAAGAGCATTATTGCTTTTATTGTCTCATGCAGCTGGCAGTGGTGATGTAAAGATTCCTTTTTCTGGTCTGGTCCTTTGCTGCATCTTCTTGGAGTTCCTGCAGCCTGTAGCTTATATTCATCCATACCAGATGGGAGCCCTTGGCTACTAAGCAGCTTTCCAATACTGAATGAGCCAGTGTGTAGGTATTCAAGGGATACCACAGGTTAGTGAGTTGTTTTTTTAGATAGGCAATTTGCCTATTGACTGATAGGAATTAGCCTACCAGTGGATTAGTGATTCATGGCTGGGGTCTTCCTTCCTGCAACAGTCCTTTAGTGATAACTGGAGTCAGCTTTTAGATAGGTGATTTCAAAAGACAAAGCATTTATATATTTTATTTTCAGGAGAATTTAGGAGCTAACCAAATACATATATTTTTCATAGAAATTTCTCATTCTCTGGGGGCTTGCAGAACATGCACAGGTGCTTCTTTGCTAGAATAAGCATTTCATTCAAATAGTTTTTTATTTAACTAATTGCTCTATGTAAAACCAAGAAGAAAGATATAGCCACATGTTGACAATCTTGCTATCTGTTCCATCTTACTATGCAATGGAGTCTAGCTCTTTGAAGATAAGATAGTAATGTAATAATCTAGTTAGCACCTCAGTTGTAATGAACTTGAGGCAGTTGATGATGCTCTTAAGAGGAAAGACCTGATTTTCTTATCAGTGATTGTTCAATCTCTGTATTGCATATCCTTTGCATATAATCAGTCTTACATTTCTGACTATGTGAAGGGTTAGATACTAATACTTGAAGCTTTAATGGCACATCTTGATCCTATATTTTGAATCATGGGCATTCCTTGCATGGCACAAGGAAAGTGTGGTGTGGATGGGTTTTTTTTTGTTTTGTCTTGGTTTGGTTTGGTTTTGGGGTGGGGTTTTTTGGTTGGGTGTTTTTGTTTGGTTTTGTTGTTTTATTTTTTTGGTTTTTTTTAAAGACACTGAGTCATGAAGCTCACAAGTAGAGACCAAGAGAGCCTCTAAATTTACTCATTAGTAGTCTTTGAATACAAATGGAGAGCAGGTGTTGCAAAGGGCTGGATCCTTCGCTGTCAGGCAGAGAAACAATTTTTTTGTTATTGCTAGAGCAGTAACTCTAAACAGAGTAACTTAATCTCACAGAAATCTCATTGCCCTGAGGTTTTTTCCTTTTAGCTGTTGCTGATGGATCACTGTGTTGGTGCTGTTTAATATTATTAGCAGTTAAAGGCATGTTGCAGTGGTTCATATGGTGTGGCCAGGTAAGAGCACAGTGGCACACTCTGGCTCTTTGGGTGAGTTTGTTCTACTGCTGGCAGTGGTTTGACTATCAAGCAGTTCCATTGCAGTCTTTTATTCACCCAAGCACCATCATTTGGCATTAATGCTTATTGATTGAAGTCTTTCATACAGAGACTATGTACAAGTACACTTCCAAACTTCCAGGGTTTTAAGATATGGAAACTTTGTGCTGCTCTACACTGTAGATAGAATTCTTGACTAGCAAGCTAAAGTGCCTAAAATGTGAAACGTGGCCAAGACATAGTTAATGTATTTGCTGAGCAATTTGCTTTTAAGAAATTTAGTTCTGACTTTTAATGTTTATACTTACACTGTCTTGAACCAAAAAAAATCTGAAGTATATTGATGTTATACATATTTTATATATATCAAATTTTGTGTATGTTTATATGTAACTAGACACTTGTTTGTTCAATTATACTAACTCAGCTAAACTAACTAAGGGATTTTTTTTGTCCCTTACTCTTAAGAAAGATCTTACCTCAGGGGCTGAACCTGCAAGGCTAATGCTTTTAAGGTTTTTTCTTTTATTTGAGTTTTAATAATGTGAAAAAAACAAGGGCAGAATTTCAGAAAGCTTCACTTTCACTGAAATCATGATTCTTAGAGGTCAAAATATGTTTAAAGTCTTTTAACTTTTCTGGAAATCCCACTTAAAATTCCTCATGCATCCTACTTCTAGCTAGTTTCCAGAATGTTGGGGGTTTTTTTAAACCTTTTTTGTTTGTTTGTGGGGTTTTTTTTTTTGTTTTCTTTAAAGATACACTGTTATTTGCTATGTTCATAAGTTGTCATTGCACATGCTTTATATGTTCAATGTGCAGAATATCCAGAACAGTCTTAGTTTTGATTTACTGGCAAATTACTCCATCATTTTAAAGTTACAGTAAGACCTTTAAGCGAATTTTTGGTGGCATTAAAAAAAAACAGAATTTCAGTTCCACTGCAATTTAGTGATAGTGTTGATGTTGCAGCTGGCTGTGCTAAGGCAGGATCCTTCACACCCAGGCTTGGTGGGTGCTCAGTGGCAAAACTTGCAGGTACAGAAGCACAAGGCACAGGTTTCCTTCAGCTGGGAAGTTGCAGAGAAATGTTTCTGATAGCTCTAGCTCGGTATAGTCTAGGATAAAGTTGCCTGTGGATTAAAGTGAAAACATGAAACAGGCTAGACCTACTGGCAGCCTTCCAGCTGCTTCTCCTTCTTCTTTGCAGGGTTTATGTTCTTTTACCTTCCCCAGGCCCAGCCTGGGGAACCAGGTGCTTGCTGCCAATTAGTCCTGTCAAGACAGCCCAGAGCTTCTCTTGACAAGCCTGACTGCTGACAGCAGCTGTGGGTTAGTCTTAGGCAGGATTTTAACTCCTTGCTTGCCAAAAGCTTTGCAGGTTAAATTCTGTGGTCTCATTCCACAGTTTCTCAAATAGGCTTCTATTTTATGAAGATATATTCTATACAGAAACTGATCTAAGATTTCTAGTGGTGCTGCAGTGTTAGATTTTACTTGCCAAGCTTCTGGCATGAAAGAGTGTGAGTTGGGAGTTGAGTCATTGTGAAGGTCACTTCATAAGTTTATGTTATTAGAACTGTCCCTCTCACACTACCTTCTATTTGCTGTACAGCATAGCTGCAGCTGGATACCAGCTTGGGCTATTACTCTTCTCAGCTGTTATGGTTTTAGAAGCTTTTGAACTTCTGGGTCTATTTCACTTAAATTTGAGAGAAGGGCTGCTTTATTTTATTTTTCTTGCAAATTGCATGAATAGCAATAATACTTTTCCCTATGTGGTCACCATTGTAGATACATTGCTAGAGAAAGACAAGTACAACTTGGGTTTTATCAGTTAATAAGAGGTAGCAGGTAGTTAGTTTGTGTTGGAGAATATGATCTTTTGCTTGCTTGGGTTAAAAGGACACTTGGGAAGTGCCTGGGTGCATGAGAAAAGCTCTGTGTACAGGAGGTGCCTGTAAGTTGATGGGGGGCACAGGTACAGCAGTGAGGGAGAGGCATTAGACAGGCTGTTGAGGTTTTGAAAAATGTAGTGAGAAGAAATAGGAGTGTTAAACCAGTATAAATTGATCCCAGAACAGAAGGACTGTGTTTGGAAAATAGGCCATTTGCAATTGAATGAAATGCTCTGTTTACAAAATATATTAAATGGGATGTTTTTACTGAGCTAGTCAAAGATGTGGGATGTGATTTGACTCATCTTTTCAACTTTGTTTCCAATTTCCTTTGCTTTTAGTGAGGCACAGCTATTAAGGTATGCTTTTTCTTAACTCAGAACTCCCAAGAATTGCATACAAATAACCATTAGATCACTATTTGTATCAATTTGAGACCTATTTATATTTTAAAACTTTGTAGAAGAGGATATGCTTTGTTAGTGTTCTTAGAAACACATTCTTCTCTACTAGGGGAGAGCTCCATAACTTTTCTCAGGGTACTTATGGCTTTTGCAGAGGTCATCAAGAGGGCTGCTGTACTTGAACACTGGAAACATTTATTCTGTCCACAGGAATTTTAAAAAAGTATAAGGGTAGCTTCTGTGTGAGAAGAGTTAAACATAGCAGTATGGAAACCATTACTACACTAAGGCATCTAGAGTTCTCTTCCATGGCACATAGTTTACCTTGCTAACTTAATGCTTTTTCTTTTGTTTTTTCAAATGTTAAGGTGAAACTGAATTGCCTGTTAAGGGTGTATGGAGGTAGTTTAAAGGAAACTGCTTTCATTTAATGTTGCTTGTGTGGATTTACATGTTACAATGAGTGGCCACCATCAGGGTACTGCCTAAACGATTTGAAGGTTTCTTGACTTGGAATTAATGTGTGCCATTGTCTTGAATTTGCAGTTTCTAGCATCGGGATCTGCCACTGTGTGGAGTTCTTGGTAAACCTGTATAGTGTTACTTCTGTTTTAATATCTGAAACTCATGTTTGCTCTGTGATTCTTACATAATTAGAACTACTAGCTCTGTTCATGATGGTTGTGTTATTACCTACTAGACTTGTGTAAGAGGGAAAGGAGTATTTAAAACAGTTGTTTCTGGTATTGGTGCCATAACTTTCTGTTTGTTCATTGATGGCTTGTCTGCTTTCAGATTTTCTGAACAGCAAAGAAATGGATAGCAACTGTACAATACTTTTCAATCCAGAGTGAACATACATAGTCCCAAAATTGTCCTTTAGGAAACCTAAAGCCTGCTAATGGGCTTACAAGTATGTTCCCCCTGTTCAAAGTCTTGGAGCAGTATTTTTGAACTGAAGTTATCAATGTGTAGCTGCTTGGGAAGAAACTGGCAGAGCATCAGCTGTCCAAGTTAAGTCTGGTTTTTTTTTTTTTTCTCATTGCAAATCTGCACCAAGGAGGGGGAGGAGTTTATTTCTTACTCCAGGTTGGAACAATGGCAAAATATAATTATTTTACTTTGACTTGACAGTCTGCCAGCCTAAGTCCTTGAAACTTGTCCTTGTGTTTTAGCAGAGTGCATGAAACCAACTCAGCATTTTATTTTTGAAGTAAAGGTTTTCAGTGGCTGGACTTTCAATGCAAGTGTTCAAAGCAGCATCTTAAGTAGAGTCCTAATCTCTCTTTGCAGCCAGGGCCCCACAGCTGAGAATGGAGATTTCTCTTCAAGAAAAGAGAAATCTGTGAAACCACACATCTGTTGCACATTGATTTTAACAAAGTTATCTTAAGAACTTACCTTCAGCAGAACCAGGCAGTGCTGCTGTGGAAGAAAGCAGCCTTACCCCGGCTGCTGCTTCCTCCCTCCTCAGCTGCCCCTTCCATGCGTTACCTTAAATGTTTGTACAGAAGTCATAAACCAGATGGAGTAAATGGTTGAGACTTTTTCTGAGAACTCATTTCAGTCTGGATCAGTTCCTTGGGCTGGTTGACTGAGCAGCCATATGGTGTACAGACCACCTCCTGCACCAGCACAGGTGGCCAGGAAGAGGCTGACACCATTTCTTTTGGTTGCTGACTGAGGCCAATTCTGTGTGTTGTTGGAATTGTAGTTCTGTATCCTTTACCTCTTTTCTGGCAGGTTTGAGTTTTGGTTTGGGGAGTCAAACCTTCGTATTCATCTTCCTACGCAACTGCACTTCCAATTCATCAAAGCCTAATAGTTAAAAACCAGTAGTACTTTATCCTAATAAGGCTTTCGTGAGCACTTGAGACACTTGGCCCCTTTACCTTGTTTAGTTAAAAAAAATAGCAGCCACTTTTTCCTTCCAGGCCTCTAAATCAGCTCTTGGAGCTGTCTGCAGTGAGCACATTTTTGTGTGTGTAGAAAAATGCATGGTTCCTCTTGAGCCAACAAATTCCTTGTTTTTTAAGAAATGTTATCTTTAGTATTACAGTAGTAATTCATTATTTCTGGAATGTGCATTGGAAAGGAGGAAATTGCTTTGTAATCCTCAGTATTGCCCTACCTTCCCCAAGTGGGTTACTTCAGCTGTAGGGGGTAGCCAGCCTTATTCACTTTGACTGAATAAGGTTGAGGAGCACTGACAGGAGCAGCTCCCCCAGTGCATCCCTGCAGCAGGAGCCTGCAGCCACACTTGGCAGCGTGCAGATAGGACAGTGACCTCTTCAGCAAGCAGCCCTTAATGGAAGCAAATGTCTCTAATAAGAGTCTCTTGTCACTGCTAAGCAAATCATTTTAAGGAATGACACAAATAGAAGCAACGTTTCCCTCCAGTCTTTTGCTTGTACCTCCATGATCTGTGGGGACATGCACCAGGGTCATGGAATGTGGTTTGCCTGTGAAGGCTCCAGCTAACACTGAACTAAACAGTGTGCAAGGAGAAGGGAGACTGATTTCTCTCGTTCCCTTTGTTTCCTTCTCCTGATAGGTTACTGAGTTTTTGACTTGTGTCTGGTTTTGTATTCCTTCAGTGTTTTGACCTTGTTATCTTCCAGTGTTTTGAAGCTATCGTCTTACAAAAATACTGAAACAAATAATCTTGTAGACTCTTAGTTTTTTTGAACCTGTTCTGTGAGGTGTCATACTTTGTGCAGCATATCATCTTTTGTGAAGATGGTACATTGAGTTAATACTTTGAATATAATAAACCATAGTGAGTAACTTTTAAATTGGGTGAATTGTGAGAGTGGAAAAAGTGTATTATCTTTCAGGCAGAGCACAGCCTTGACTTTGAATAGTGTTCCTGCAAAGTCACAGGCAGAAGAAAGCCCTAGCTAGATCTCGTGACATTTCTGGAAAGAGTGGTCTGAGTTTTCACAGTAATCTGTTAATATGTGGTACTTAAGATTACAAGGAAGTTGTAACTGTAGCTTTATCATATTATCATATTGCTTAAGAGTCTTTGTTGTCTCAGCATTTGTGCACTCAGAATACTTGGAAGAATACACTCATGCAAACTTCATACCTTTGAATGTCTTTAAATTTACTGCAAATGGGAATATAGCACTAAGGTACTACTGTTCATTGCTTCTGTAATCCCTGTAGAGTGCTTATTATCTGTTATTTTTAAGATCATTTATGCCAGTTCAAAGTAGATAAAATGATTTTTAGTTAAAAAGAGATTGTGTTAAGAACATTAGCAGATCTTCTATTTTTCTTAGAAAAATAATTAGATATTTTTTCTTAGAAAATCTACAAATGGTTGAATTCACTTTGTGGATTTTGATGGAATGAAATTGATTTCCTGTTTAGGCTAGAATAACCACTGGCGGTGCTCCTCTGTAAAACTAGGATGGCTTTAGAACCAGTTCAGAAGCAATTTTTATTTTGTCAAGCTTAGTGCTGCCACAAGAAATCTGTGAAACCACACATCTGTTGCACATTGATTTTAACAAATTTAAAATCACTAGGTTGAATTTTAAATACCAGTGACTCAAGTTTTATTCTAACACAAGTGTGAGATGTTAAACTGAGACAATTTGCCCAAAGTCAAGGTGTTGTTCTCCATTAGGGACTGCTGGTTCCCAAAGAAACTCTTCCCTCCTGGAGCCACCTGGCAGTTTGTCCAACAGGCTGTGTCAGCTGGCTGGCAATGCTGATGTGATAAGTGGTGCAATGACTGGTCCTGTTTCTGAGCTGAACTGAGAAGAATAAGGATATATAAAGCTAGTACCATTAAGCATGACACTTCAGGGTAAACATCCATGTGGGTTTTTTGTGTTTTTCATGAGTTAAAATGGTTAGCATGCAGCCCCTTTGCCACCTGTGCCCAGTAAAACAGCATTGCTGGTTTTATTTGGAATGAAGACCAACTTCAGGGGGCTGAATGAGCCAAAGTTTCAAGTCAGGTTTTGTTTAAAGTTGGATAGCCCTTATTCTAGTAACTTTACCTTGCATTTGCTCTGTTAAGGCCTTGCCCTGAACCAATTATAATAGGTTTGACTGTCTTGTAGGCTTGCTAGGAACAAAATGAAGAACAAAAGAAGTGAGAGTACTGTACTTGTGCTTTGATCTTCATCTGGTATAAATACTTTGTCACTCTCTTGCTCTCTGAAAAGGTTACTTTTATGGAATCTCAATAGCAATAGTGCTTTAAAAATGTTTCAGCAATTTTAGTGCTTCCAGAGGTGAATGGAAACTAGTAATACTTGGACTTCTCTGCCATTGCTTTGGAGTTTCTACCTGGGAATATTAACTTTCAATATCCACCTAGTGATTGCTCAACCCTGTAGCTTTTCATTGAAGTACATGTGCATCACATTTCAATGTTTTTCTTCCTGTTCCATACGTAAAGCTTAAATATAAGTTCTCAATATTTTCTGTTAACTCTTACTGCTTTCCTGGGCTTGGATCTAGCGTGGAGAAGCAAATTATTCTCCTCTGTTCTGTTACTGTTAGATTTCTGACAGTGGTGTGAGCATATTAAATCCCTCAACTCCTCTTGGAAAAACAATGATGATTATTTTAGGGAAGTGCTGACCTACTCTTTTAATAAAGAACTTGTCTTGTATTCCACTTTCCCATTTTTAGAATCATGGTTCATATTGCTCTTGCTTCACAATCATATAACATCCTTGTGGAGAGTACAGCAGTTGCTTACCTGGAAAAGTAATATTAGAAAAGTGTGTATTTTTAGCTGCCTTTTGATGTGATGTAGCAGCTGGAAACAAGGAGGAGAGACAGTATGTGGTGATCTGACAGCACTGCCAACCACAACTTGGGAACCACTGTTTTGGACTTGAGACCAAAATGTGGGGAAGCCATTTCATAATTTTTCATTATGCCCATTGTGCCTGGCACTTCAATGATCCAGACACTGTGGCTTTGCTCTTGGTTGCCAAAAGTTTTATTTCAGAGTCCTCCCCATGACTGCACTTGAAAAATGTTGTTAACGTATAAAAAAAACAAGTTCCGTGAAGCTTTTTGTTTATGTTAATATGTATTAAAAATACATAAAGAGCAGACAGTTCCATGGACACATTTCAGAAATAAACAGTAAAATATTCCTTTGATGTCAGTGACTAACGGTAAATGTCTAAATGAAAAGATATTCTAACTATTAACAAAGTTTCTGCTTTTCCTTTTGTAGTAATCATGTCCACAAGTCAAAGAAGGAATCTAGCAAGTTCATGTTGAGGTCCATTCTCAAGACAAGACACAGTGGCTCATTTGCTTTTCCGGGTAAGAAAGGTATCTTTATTCTCTTGAGTGTGACAAAAAGTACTTAACCTTTTAAATTTAACTTTTGAAAAGTACAGTCTGTCAAGGCAGTATGCTGGGAAGGTTGTGGGTGGAGTATTTTGTTGGCTTTTATATTTATTTGTTCTTGAAGCTTTCTGGGCACGTGTAGAGAACTTTCCACCCACCTAATAGTCTTTAAGATGTTTTAGACTAGTAGTGCAGAGAATGAGCAACTTCAGAATAAAAGACACCACTGAGTAGCATATGATTGTTTGGTTAGAAAATTAATTCCAGTTCATTGTCACAAAAATGTGTACATTTTCTAGCCTGACTAGCCAAGGGGATGGAGTTTATATAGTATTTCATTCTTTTCTCTTCCCAAAAATTTTAAACATCTCTCTGACTAGGAAGAGAATAAAAAACTTAAAACTTGAGACAAAAGTGTAGAAGTCAACCTTATATATATTGTGTTGACAGGCTGCCAGCCAGCAAACATGTGCTCCCTCGTGGTCAGCATGGATATTCTGAGACACCACAAACATCTATGATCATTGCAATGACATGATACATGTTGGATGCTTCCTGCAAATCTCTATGTGGTCTGACTCTAGTAGTTCTACTGCTCCTAGAATTTCCCTAGCTTGATCCAGACAACTCCAGAAAGAGAAATTTTAGATTTTTTTTTTTTAAATCAGGAAAACATTCTTTCCTCATTTGCTCACAGTCTTCATGTGTACATGGAACTGTGTAGCATCTTCCTTGTGTAACGTTACTCTCAAGTGTCTCCCTCCTTAATAACCACGTGGGTGCTGTGCAGACTGTCCTTAGCACTGTGTTGTAGGTAACCTGTGCCAGTGCCCTTCAGAGACTGAAGGCCTGATTTCCCCCTCTCCCCAGCTCCCTCATCCACACTCAGTTCTCACGGTCTGATTTAGTGCAATGGGGTATCTGGCTCACTGGGTTTGCTGGATCATCTGATGACAGAGTGAGGAAGAAAGCTTTTGTTTATGGTTCCTATCCCAGTCAGGTGTTACACATTCATTCTCTTTCATGTTTCTCATGTAAGCTATGCCTCTGACTCTTCCTCAGCCTCAGTGGATTCTGCTCTAAAGTCATAGGCTTACACCTATGCTCCTGTTATAAGGACTTGTAGGCTGGATCACCAGAGCACTGCCTACTTGTTTGTCATCCACTTTGTGTCATGAGCCCCAGTGCATTCAGTCACTGCTTGAAATTCCTCTCCAGTTATGAACAGAAAAGAAGTGCAGCAACAGAGTGTTGCTACAGAATAATCTGTTTCCAAAGAACGGAGCAGTTTCCATAAAGAGTTAAATTAGATAAGATGACGTATTTTAGTCTTTTAAGTTTAGCACTTCTCTCAGAACTTAATTAGATCTAATTTAGCTTGGCATTGCCTACTTTTTTTAGTACAGAATTAGCCTGTTTCTCTCTGTCCTAGGGCAGTCCTGTAATTCTGGCAGTCTTGTTCCAATTATCAAACTCAGTTTCTAAAGATGTAGTTTCAGAATACACACTGCTAATGTTTTTATCTTTTTACTGTATCTTCATGATTCACTGTGATCGTGTTTCTGCTGTGGAGCTGCTTTCTTTTCAAGTGTTCTTACTAAAGATAGAAAAGCTCCTTGGGCTCTTTCATTATTTTATATCTTAAGTAATAAAGCCAGACCATTGGTTGGTGGGGTTTTTTTTTCAGCTGTTTCATATGGCTTATATTAATGTATCAGAGACTTTATAATTCTAAAATTGTCTTTTGGTGATAGTCTCATCTAATGATGATGAATGCTTTTTTTCCCCCCTAAATTTCTATTTTTGTGCTAATTCTTTTAATCTTGCAAAGCTGTATCTTGGAATCTATGTGGTCTGCAGCTGTAGCTTTTGCTCTTACATGATGTATCTGGACATTTGCAGTGTACTTGTTGGATTTTACTAACTGCTCTCTTAATTTAGAGTGACTTGAGCAGTTCTTACTCAGGATTTGTTTTACTGCTGCTTATTGGAGGCTTAACAGCAAGTCATACCTAATATATGACTTAAAAATTCTTCCTAAAATGAAGAATTTTAGACTGTGTATTTCCTGTTCATCAAATACAACTATGCAGACCGCAGATCTACCTACATGCCAACAGAAAAATAGGAGGGTCTACTTGTAAATGAAATGTTTTTAATTTCATAACACTTTCTTTGTGGTGATTTTTCTAAATATTCATTTAGAAAATATTCAAAAATATGGATATCTTTCTAAATATCAAAATGGTGTGATGCACCTTGCTTCCATGTAACCCTACAAAGACTAGGGCACTTTTTAAAAAATAGTGTGTTCAGTTAATAATAATTCTCTTGGGTCTGTAATTTAATTGATAACTGAAGATATATCCTCATGTCTTAAAACTATATTTTTTTAATATTTCTTTTCTTGAATTTAGATAACATAATCCATGGATAAAGTGGGAAAGATGTGGAACAATTTCAAGTACAGGTGCCAGAATCTTTTTAGTCACGAGGGTGGAAGCCAAAATGAGAGTATAGTTGTGAACTCCAATAATTGCTCATCTGGTAAAGACAAAGCCATCCAGATAACTGACTTGACTCAACAACAACCCAGCAGCCCTTTGAGAGAAAACATTGCTTTGCAATTAGGCTTAAGTCCTTCAAAGAATTCAGCAAGACGGAACCAAAACTGTGTCACAGAAATTCCTCAGATTGTTGAAATAAGCATTGAGAAAGAGAATGACTCGTGTGTCACCACGGGAGCCAGGCTTGCTCGGAGGGACTCTTATTCTCGGCATGCTCCGTGGGGTGGGAAGAAGAAGCACTCCTGCTCTACCAAAACACAGAGCTCCTTGGATACTGATAAAAGGTTTGGTAGAACACGAAGTGGTTTGCAGAGGAGGGAGAGAAGGTACGGGGTGAGCTCAGTCCATGACATGGATGCGGTATCCAGCAGGACAGTGGGTAGCCGTTCTCTGCGACAGCGTCTCCAAGACACTGTCGGGCTGTGTTTTCCCATGAGAACTTACAGCAAACAGTCCAAACCTCTGTTTTCTAACAAAAGAAAGATCCATCTCTCTGAACTAATGCTCGAGAAATGTCCTTTTCCTGCAGGCTCAGATCTGGCCCAGAAGTGGCATCTGATTAAACAACACACAGCGCCTGTGAGCCCTCATTCAACTTTCTTTGACACGTTTGATCCTTCCTTGGTTTCCACAGAAGATGAAGAAGACAGGCTCAGAGAGAGACGTAGACTTAGTATTGAAGAAGGGGTTGATCCCCCTCCCAATGCCCAAATACACACTTTTGAAGCTACAGCACAGGTAAATCCATTGTATAAACTGGGACCAAAGTTAGCCCCCGGTATGACTGAGCTGACCGGGGACAAAACCGTAACACCTCCGGGGAACTGTGACTCCGAAGAGGACACGACAACGCTGTGCCTGCAGTCGCGCCGGCAGAAGCAGCGTCAGATGTCAGGAGAGAGCCACGGCCATATCAGCAGGCAGGGGGCTTGGAAAGTGCATACTCAGATCGATTACATCCACTGCCTGGTGCCAGACTTGCTCCAGATCACGGGGAACCCGTGTTACTGGGGCGTCATGGACCGCTACGAGGCAGAAGCGCTTCTGGAGGGTAAGCCCGAAGGCACTTTTTTGCTCAGGGATTCTGCGCAGGAGGACTACCTCTTCTCGGTGAGCTTCCGCCGCTACAACCGCTCGCTGCACGCGCGCATCGAGCAGTGGAACCACAACTTCAGCTTTGATGCCCATGACCCCTGTGTGTTCCACTCCTCCACCGTGACGGGGCTTCTGGAACACTACAAAGACCCCAGCTCTTGCATGTTCTTTGAACCGTTGCTCACTGTATCTCTGAACAGGACCTTCCCCTTTAGTCTGCAGTATATCTGCCGGGCGGTAATCTGCAGGTGCACTACGTACGATGGAATTGATGACCTTCCTCTACCCTCAATGTTGCAAGACTTTCTAAAGGAGTATCACTATAAACAAAAAGTCAGGGTGCGATGGCTGGAGAGGGAACCTATAAAAACAAAGTAAATGGAAATCAAAATAAGCTTCTGGAACGTGCTTTTTTCCGTGTGTGTATTACAGTTTAACTGCAGCAAGCACACCGACGACGTCGAGCTTTTCTGCAATATCCTATTTAAGCTGAGTGTTAGTATCCTGTCAGATGCTGCCTGCTGTTAATCAAACTAAGTTGTGATGCCTCTTGGAAACAATAAGCAGACACAATTCTGCACGTTTTTCATTAAGGCCTAATGAAAATATTTTTGCTAATTTCTAAATATTTTGTTTCCCTTTTATAGCTGTAGTAATTGGATGAAGAAACTACGAGGCATTTCCCATGGGGCATTTGTGTAATGCTGTTAAAGAAAGGCTTTATCGGAGGGGCATTTTTGCTAATATTTGAAGTATTTTTTTAAATTCTCTTCTTGAAAGCTTTCCTCTATTTGAAGTAATAACTTAGCTCAGAAACAAGTTTCCAAATACTAGTGAATATTTTATTGTAATGGAGAGCAGTTCATTAGAAGCAGTCAGTTAAGAGTTAATGGTGCTTTGATGCTAACAGATGAATTGTGCTTTTCACAGTATATAAGGTTTCCTAATCATTGAGACTTGAACATGCCTGCTCAGTACTGTAATTCTGTTACAAACACTTGGAGATTTAAGTGGCATTGTTAGCAAAAGTAATACTGTCTCAGACAGTTAAAAATACCTTCCAGTGTGAATTGCTGCTTCTGTGGCGGGACACAGAATTAGATGATTGCTGTGAAACATAAGGTTGTGGGTTTTTTCCAAAAACAAATTTCGGTGGCCTGACTGCTAGTAACTTGCAATGGAAGGTAATAGTGACAAGAAAAAAAAAGGTTAATTATTTAAAGTCGTCTGATATTTTTATGGAGAACATGACAAGTGGTTGAATTATTATAATCAGAGTACAAAATCTGACATATCTGAAACAAATGTCAGGTTTCAAAGGTACTGGTACACTTTATTTGTAAATATCTTTCCATCTGCGCTTTTAAAAATGTTCTAAAGTAATATGCACTGATGATAGTTTCAACGGATTACTCAGAAACAAGATTCTAACTTCTGTTTGCTTATTTAATTGGAGATGGAACTTAAAGTAGTTCTGTCTTTAGATATTTTGCACTAAAATTTTGTTGGAATGCCCTGACCCCTGTTTCATGTTTTGTACCAATTCTGAGTGCTCCCTAGTTTCTTTACCAGCTGCTACAGTATTTTATTTCTTACTTCTCTACAGCACTGACCTGTTTGAGGTAGGAAACATTTTGGCTGCAAGTACAATAAACGTTATTCTTGTATGCTACACTAACCCTTCTATTGATGTATTTTTCTGCTTGCTGTGCCTTGTTCTGGCTTTTTTGTGCTAATAAAGTACAGTATGTTCAGTGTTATACTTGTATATCTGCTCTGTTTTTATATATTCATGTAACTTGTAGCTGTTAAATGAATTTTTAATAGGCTTTTCTTAGTATTTAGGATAGGTAATGCACAAGTACTGTGCAGTTGAGTGTTAATTGGTCAGCACACCATATTCCTGGTTTTTGTTACAGCAACTTGACAGTGTACACCATTGAATAACGTTTCTGTAGTCTCTGCAAGGTAATGGACTTGTCTGCAGGCATAGAGCATTTTACAGGTTTTTGTAATGCGGAGGATAAATGTTAAGCAAAAATGTTCAAAAACATTATTGATCCCCTGTAATGGTTGCTGAAGGTGTTTATTGTATAGGTAACTGCTAAGGTTAATATTTTGATACTCCCCACTGAGGAATGCTTATTCCTGTAAATTGACAGTACAGCAGCGGCATTTGTTCACTTTTAGGCTATTTTAATAAATAGATGTACACACAAGCTGGCCAAATGTCCTGTTTTTACCAAAGAATACTGTCAATTTATGTTGGGGTATTTTTTTAGTTAAAAAAAAAAACAAAACAAACTCAAGAGTGGAGAGG
This sequence comes from Aegithalos caudatus, assembly GCA_013389925.1. Classification (NCBI taxonomy): domain Eukaryota; kingdom Metazoa; phylum Chordata; class Aves; order Passeriformes; family Aegithalidae; genus Aegithalos; species Aegithalos caudatus. The sequence goes on from WEIU01003973.1 coordinate 62,856, forward strand.
TGCAATTTTTGTTCTATCAAATATTTATCCCAAGCTATGATAAACCAAAGTATTTGAGAACTTCATCTGAACCTAAGTAATGTATGCGTTTATGTTGGTAGGGCCTAAAGCTTTTACATCAATAGTGTTGTCATTATTCCTGAACTCACAATGCACCTGAAGAGGAGTGATTTAAATAATTTTGTAATGACTGGAACAGCACTACATAAAAGCTCATACTGCAAGGGGTTAATCTGAAGCACCCAGAAAGCACTTTAAAATGTGTGTTTATATGCTCGTGGAAGGTTTGTGATCCCGTTACACATTCTTTGTAGTAGGTTATCTTCTTTCATGTGTTAAAAGACTTCAACTGTTAAAATGGAACTTTGTTTAGAATATGTAAATACTAAGTTTATGTAATTATGTGTACAACTGTGCTAATGGTCTCTTAAGTTTTGAATTCTGTGTGTGTCATTGGATATGCAACTCTTGGTTTAAAATCTGCTCTAAGCATAAAAAGAGGAAAAAGTCACCAGCATGAAATTGCACCTAAGTGTACCTTCACTGTGTCGTTCTCACTGTTCCCTCAGTCGGATCTGAATGCCAGAGTTTACTTAAATTCTTGCTTTTAATATTAGTGTCATACAGTCAGCCTGCAACTAAGCTTTGTCCCGGTGTAGGGACCTGTTTTTCATTTACACCCGTTGCAGTTGCTTGTCATGAACTAGCTGTGACATTGTCAATGTGGTCAGGAATACACATTCATCTAGTTTTTAATCATGTGGTGCAATCTTTGGGAAAAAAAAAATAAAAACCCCAAACCATTCTCTCAGAAAGTTTGCTCTTGCATTTGTATAAATAATCTTAATGGAGAGATTTGCTCCCCTAAAACACACAAAAAAGGAATGATCTATTTCTCTACAACTTTTTTAAAGCTCTGCTTCACTGAAATATACAGAATAATTTGCTAGTGTGGTTATGCTAAAATGAATAATTTTTAAAATTTTGATGGACTTGAGTGTTGACTATTCCAGTTGCAGTGTACTTCTTAATGAATACATTTTCAGTTCTAGAGACTTTAAAATGCTTGTAGGTGGAGAATGCAAATAGTTGATTTCTCATTTGTATTTCTCATTCTGATTTCATTTAGAAAATCTTAAATGTGTCTTAAAGGGGTGCACAAACCACAGCTTTTTTTTTTTTTTTTTTTTTTTTTTTTTTTTTTTTTTTAACAGTAGGATTCAATGTAAAAAGGTACACTTGTATTATTCCAATCTAATTTGGTTACTTGACAGATCAGTTTTGGAGCCTCAGTCTTGTCTAGTGTTCATTTGAGGTGATTCTTGTTTCTGTAGAAAGAGCTATAGAAAGGGCTTACTCTTTAGAAGAGTTTTGTGAGGAATCTTACAAAGGTATTTTATATCCCTGGGGAATTGGAAAAAGGAAAATATACTAAATTTTGAGTATACTGGAGGGTCTATGAGTTTAGGATCTTTTACCAGTTTTATCAGGTCTATGGTGTTTACCAGTTTTAAATGCAGAGTTCATGAAAATACTTGTAAGGCAAGTAGACACTTGTCCAGGTAATTTACTTGTCAGAATGGAACTTCTGAAGAAAAATAAGTTACAAATTAATGTTTAGCATTTATGTACTTTTAAATTTTATGGACCTTGTAACACTTGCTGCTTACAAAATGATAGTCCTTTAAATCAGAAGCATAGAGTTGTGAAAAGATGTCTGTCTATCTGTAGTGTTTGACAATATGAAGTCAAGCCTTACAGATGTCACTCAAATCCTTAAGTCTGTATTTAAGGTTCTGCATTACTTAGAAACAAGCAAAGATTCTGAATTTCTGTGATAAAAAACCTGTTTGCTCCAGTCTCCATGTGCAAGCCAAAATATTTGCAGAATGTTTTAAAGCTTGTCTCTGCTGCAGAATTGCATGTGAGACAGAAGTTGTCATTGTCAGAAGTTGCTGAGTACCAGAGAGATGAATCCGCAGGCATCATGATTATTCTTTTTCAAAGTCATCTTGAAAGACAGTATTTAATGGAAAAATATGAGCTGAATCTTACTTGATTATTTCTAAAAAAGCGTTTCTCCATTTCAGACACTTAAAACTCACATTTAAAATTGTGAAAGGGCTTTTTTAGGCTCCTTTTCTGGAAGTTTTGTTGTGAAGTGAGCACATATGTGCCAAACCTTAGTCTGCAAATATCTGGCACATGTATATTTATATGTTAATAAGATGCCTCCAAGCATGTTTACATTCATGGTCTTTTTTGAAGCTACTGAAGTACACCAATATGGTGAGCATTAATATATTAGAATTCTAAAAATTCTGTTTTCTGTCTGTGTATGGCATGCTTTGCAATTAAATGGATTATCTTATTTGTGTCTTCACCTGCACTTATATATTCTGACCAGTTGATTGGTGTGTTTTTTTTCCTGCTGTCGTCACACTTACCTAAACAGTTTTCTCTGAACTTGTGACCAAAGGAGATTTTTCATACCTGCTTTTTTTTTTTTTTATTTTTTTTTAATAGAAATCAAATCTATTGACTTTTAAAGTATTAATTCATATGGAGTGTGGTGTAACACTGATAATTTGCTCTCCCTTTTTGCATTGTACAGAGAATCATTTAGCTTGACCATGAGTTGTATCTGCTGAATGAAGTTGATTTTAAATGTCTGAATTTTAAGCACTATTTTTCTTTTAATTAAAAATGCTCCTGATGAGGGCTTTGAAAAGGAACAGGTTTGATGTTTTTATATCAAGATACATAAAATGAATGTTTTGCAATAAGGATCTCTTGAAGATGCTTTTTAGAAGTTTTCCCCTGTCACTGTCTTAAATCAAGACTCTTAAAAAAAAAACAACAAAA
>WEIU01003974.1:8996-28843 GCA_013389925.1 Aegithalos caudatus
TTATTGACCAAATCAGAGCAGAATAATGAGAAGTAAAATAAATCTTACACCCTTCCCCTACCCCTTCCTCTTTCAAAGGTTCTGCTTCCCACCAGTAGCACAGAGAAAGAGGAAATGAGGGCTACACTTTATTCATCACAGGTTGTTCCAGGCACTTTTCAGGGAGAGGAGGCCTTTCACTACTTCATTGTGGAGTCTCTCTTAGCAGAGACTGTTATCTATAAACTTCTCCAGCAGGATTACATCCTACAGGCAAAGGTACTCCATGAACTGCTCCAACATGGATTGCTCTTCCACAGGGTGTAGTCCTTCAGGCACAGTCTACATCAACATGGATCCCCCACAGGGTCACAAGTCCTACCAGGAGATCTGTTCCAGCCTGGGCTCCTCTGCCTACAGGTCTGCAGGCCCCTGCCTGTTCCAGCATGGGCCTCCCAGAGGGTCACAGCCTCCTCTCAGGAATCCACCTGCTCCAGCCTGGGGCTCCTCCATGGGCTGCAGGTGGATCTCTGCATCCCCATGGACCTCCATGGGCTGAGGGGCACAGCTGCTTCACCATGGGCTGCACCAGGGGCTGAGGGGAATCCCAGCTCCAGTGCCTGGAGTGGCTCCTGCCTCTCCTCCACTGACCTGGGTGTCTGCAGGGCTGTTCCTCTCACACATTCTCACTTCATGCTTCTCTGGCAACAACATCTGCACCATAACCTTTCCTTAAATCACAGATGCATTACCACCATTTCTGGTTGCCTTGGCCTTGGCCAGCAGAACATCCATCCTGGAGCCAGCTGGCACTGGCTGTGCCAGACATGAAGGAAGCTTCTTGCAACTTCTCACAGAAACCACCAGGGTAGCTCCCCACTACCAACCCTGGCCACACTAACCGACAGAATAGGGATTCAGTCAGACACCAGAATAGTTTTCAAAATTTTTCTTAGCATCTCTAAAATTAATGTTTTTGTACTTGAAAAGATAATATAATTTATTTACATATGAAGTTTACCACAATATAATAAATGTTTAATGGCACAGCTGAGAAGTGCAAACATGCTAAACATTCCAAAGAACTTTCTGATTCTAACAAGGGTTCAGAAAGCAAATACATAGCAAACTGACTCTGATTACTGATTCTGTCTGACATGGAGTTTTAAGACTTTTTCTTTTTGTCAATGAAAAACATGAAGTGTCACATTCAGAAACACTTTCTCTACTAAAAGCCCGCATGAGGATAATCTTTTGGTTTCTAAAACAAAAAGAAAAATACACCCCCAGATTAGATTATTGCAATAAAAAATACAAATATCTTGCTACAGTGGGTTATTTTTACATTAACAGCGCTCTTAATATCTAAGTTATAAATTAAATGAAAAATTAAGGAAAAGCTGTCATACATCTGCATTATCAACATGTTATTTTCTTTTTTTTTTTTTTTTTTTTTTTTTTTTTTTTTTTTTTTTTTTTTTTTTTTTTTGATTCTCAGGTTTTGAATTGATTTTAGATCTGATTTTACTTAATCTTGTCATAACCAGGCATCCTGTTTAATCATGGGTGTTCATCCATGCTAGTGGAAAATGCCGAAGGAGAAGGATTCAAGTAATTCCTACCAAAAAAACCCCCAGACATTAACAAAAGATAGCTCATTTAGAAGAAGGGTTTTTCAATTTATAAAAAATCTAAGGAACAGCAGGACAAAGATTGTCCAGAAAAGTCCAAGGTTCCCTCTGAACTTTGATTAGATTAGTCAAGACTTAACTGGAAAATTTCTGATTTGTGAGAAAAAAGGATGACATTAGGTCTACTTAATGTCAACAGAATCCCAGAACCCTTGGGATTTTTACAGAAAAGTCTCATTTTATAATGTGTATGCCTTGTACTCTACTATGTCTTTCCTTACCCATTTAGTAAGAAAACTTGCAAGCTAGCTCAGCAATTGTTTTTATGGACCACTAATTATAGAATACTTCCCTACAAAATTTCACACTGCTTTCTGCAGTTAGACACTTGCAAAGTTGTAATGTCCTGTACCTTAGGGAAATTTAGCTTCTCAAATGCAAATAGTTACATCTAGTTTCTAAGTATAATCTTATTCTTTCACACTATTAATTCATAGAACATATGTTGAACAAATATAGAAGAGAAATTTCAAAGATGGATAGGCTGGTCCATAATAAGGCTTAGCATTGGTGTTAATTGTAAAAATTTTGTCCATTAAAATAAAACTGTTCATTCAGATAAAATAAAATTACATTGTTTTGAAGTCTTCTGAATGTTATTTTTGCATCTTATAATAAAATCTCCATGTTTGTTTAAAGGAGATATTAATAATTATTGATTTTAGATGTAGTTGAATCTGATTTCTTGTGGATGTAGTGGGGATAGTGGCTCCTCGGCAGGCAGTTTTTAGTGCTTGACTCCCTGGAAATACTTTTTGGAATATTTCAGAATACTCCAGCAACAACATCATCAGGATTATTCCTCCACCTGGCATATTTTTATACCCATGGAACATCACATCTTCTCCAGTCCCGGAAGAGCTCAGCAAAAGCAATCATGACCTGTACCATCCCCTCAGGTTTTCCACAGTTGAAATAAGGACTATGAAGACAATAATGTTACCTGGAAAGAACCCATCCACTATTTTTCTCTCCTTCATCTATTGAAACTGCAAATTGAGGTCCTATTTTTAAAATTAATCTTGGGATGAAAGAGGTTAAGCATCAAGAACACTTAAAATGACTGAGAAATATATCTAGCTTAAACTTTGTAGAGTAAATCAGAGCATTCTGATTTACAGAATGTGTTAAAATGAAATGACAATTTCTGTAATAAAACTTCATGCTCCCAAATATGGGAGAAGCATTCCTTCTGCATGAAGACAGTTTATCTAAATAAATGGATTTGAATATACTTCAATAAATAGATCATAAATCCAGAAATGAGAATGCAAGGCAATGGGATTACTGCAATGATAGTATCAGAATCCTGTAACAGTACGTCTTACAAAATAATGGAGTTTAATCTAAATTTTCCAATATAATCTTAAAGAGCCTAATCTGTCTTTGAAGACAGCATTTTTAAACACTTTTTATACCATATGACTATTTCTTGAACATACTGATCACCATATTTATAATTTTTTTGTGTACCTTATGGTATTTCTATAGTTTTATACTGCAGTCCCCTCAGACATTTTCAAGCAAGAAAACTGTAAATTTATGTGGAATCAGCTTTAACATATCCATTACAGTTTGCTGGAAATTCTTGTTAATATTAGTTACAACATTATGTTTGGAGTTTAAATTATGCTTTTTTCATACTATCAGGAGTATTTTAATAACTTTTTTAGCAAGGAACTGTTAGAAAACAGTATTGAAAATTTTTGTTGTCCCTGAAAATATTTTACTGATTTTCCAGTTGGAGATCATGATTATAAGTAAAACTTGGAAACATTTTCAGTACACTCTGGCCCATGCTAGGTTTAGAGTTGCGTCTGTGAGGATCATTGGGCTGTGGTTTAGGCTACTATGGACAGCAAGCACTCTGCCATGCTTAAGACTAAGCAAATGAGGCCTCTGAGAAATACTTATGTTTATCCTGATGAACAGTGCACTTGCAAATTTGAGGAGGAAGCTCCATTGGTACATCCATCGGAAGATCCACAGCACAATCATGCTGGAAGTGCCAGAATGTTTACCTGCTTTCTGTGCCCAGACTGCAAGGACTTGTAGGGTCTGAATAAAACTGAGGGAGCACTGTTGCCACAGTTGTCATTGGATTAATACTGGCTCTTGAACTGTTTTTGCAGCTTGTCTCTGATGTGATAAGAAAACAAGGTTTTGGTCTAAAGCTAGCATAATCTTTATTTTCATAGCTGGACAGGTTAATAGATCAGGGCCCCAAGTTTAGGTCAAAATCCAGAAAGCTCACTGACATTTAGACTCTTTGACAATCATTGCATAGATATCTTGTTCCTTTGCAGCTTAATTGCCATACATAAACTTTTTAGATATCTCTTTAATTTCTGTGTTGTATATGCTATATATGTGGAAGGTCTGCTTCTGAAAACTTATTCTGGTGTAGAACTTATATGACTAAGTCCGAACTTGCCCTTTCACATGAGAGAATACCCTAAAACTGTTATCATAACAATACAGACCACCTCAAATTGAATGCCTTTCCCATCAGATTTTTCCCCAAAATGCCAATTACTGTCATGGGAAGTTTTCTCCTTAATGATATCCACAGCAAGGGCCATGAATTGGGCACAAAATAGTTTTCGAACCAGAACACTGAAGATTGACAATCTCTGCACTTGGTGACATATGGAGATCAGGTTTCCTCTGTCTCAAGGCAAGGGTATTCATTGCACACATTCAGTCAGTAAAAGAGAAGTTAATTTTTTACTGTTGATTACAAAGATTGTATTTAAAAGATACACAGCAGAACTATGTAATATTCAGCTAGACAAGACTGCCACTGCTATGAGTAAAAAAGCCTGTGCAACATTACATTCAGTGTCTCTAAAAGCTTCTTGAAAACAGTTAACTGAACACAAATGTAGTCTTTCTTCCTGTTTCTTGCTCCATGCATTAGATTATTTTTGTATATTCACATATGGAAGCAAAATGGTGTAACACACTTTAGGGATGGAGATTAGGCTGCCTATAGAGACTTAAATTGTTTCACTCCCAAGTCTAATTTCCAGTTTCTCTCTCTAACTCTACAGTAGCATGTATTTGATTCTATGTTTTGATTGGAATTATTTACAAATATAAATTTTACCAGAAATCTTTGGCTTGATCCATTGAAATTTCTGTAAATGATGTAAATTTATAAAAATTTATCCAAACTTCTGATACACCATTTTCCTCTTATGCGGACCTAACTGACCCTGTAGGATTTTCAGGGATAAAATGAATTACAGTGTAGGTTGAAGTTTCCTTTTTCTCAGAAAATAGTTACAATTTCAAATACCAATTTGTGCTCTTGCTTAGCTTTAAATACAGAAGTAGTAATATGGATGAGAACAAGCTAAGTACTGTGTATGTCGACTATAATGGCAAGGACATTTTTATTCCATTTTAACAGATATGAATAACAACAAAATTCTCAAAAATAAAACTATTCAAATCAGATTTTTCAGGATTGGATTGTCCTGCTCTTACTAATTTTTTTTTGACTGGTTGGAGGGAACTGTTACTCAATGTGAACAAATACAACGTGGCTAAAAATAAGAGCTAGCTTTGAGGATATTTTAGTTCAGTTTTTAAATCTATTAATCTTTTTCCCATGAAAATAAATTTTTAAGCAATACAAGCTCCCTGAAAATATACTTTAATTTGTTATATTCCAAGTGGAATGAAAATGAACTTGGGTACTTAACACTATTTAAGAATATTTAGCATAACCTTTGATATGACAGACAGAATAAAATAGTATATGCCAGAATGCATATATTATGTGCAGATATATGTGTGTGATTTAGATGGGTATTTGAAGCCAGAAATACCCAGCAGAGAGATCTACTGGATCTTTAAATTTTAAAATTTTAACTTAATTTCAGCTACCAAAATTATGTCTGCCTGTCTGTCTATCTATCTATCTATCTATCTATCTATCTATCTATCTATCTATCATCTATCTATCTATCTATCTATCATCTATCTATCTATCTATCTATCTATCTATCTATCTATCTATCTATCTATCTATCTATCAGATATTAATCTACATAACCTGATAGATAAACCATCTGTCTATCTGTCCAGCTTGAAATTACAAACTTGCAAAGTAATTGCTGAAAAAGTTAATATAGTGGCTTCATATTTAAAAACTACATAAACCCATCTAATAATGACTATCATAATGCCTCACAGGCACATCAATTTTTCTTCACCCTTCTTGTATGCTTGCAAAAGGCATTCTCTGCTACAAAGCCAGGGCCTGGTGAGAAAGGAAATTTTTACAGGAGTCCTTGAATTTTAAAGGACTTATGTTCAGGGACATTAGGTATAAAACTCTCTGTTTTAACCTGAGAGGTTATGTGGAGGAAAGTTTTGGGCCATCACTCCAAGCTCTACATTAACCAATCCATCTACCCAATGAGGCAAAGCTTCTGAAATACACTGTTGAATTTACAATTAGGAAGCTCAATAAAAAGACTCCCTGCACTGCATTTCCAGTATCTCCATGAAGTTAATCTACAAAGCTCATATCTCCAGTTATCATCTATCCTACCGAATGTAAACTAGACATTCGGCCCAAAGGTTTTTTGTAGTAATGCACCCCCACACCAAGTGGGCATTTCTGTATACAAAAAGGGTCTCAGTTTACTTCTTGACTTTTTAGGAAATTTAACAGGAAAGTTCTATGTTTGTCTCTTTGTAATTGGCTCAGCGCCAAGAAAGAAGCACCTGTTGGACCTTGTGACTGTTTGTCAAAGCCTTTACCCCTTTCTATTAGCAGTTTTTCCAATAGGTCTGTCCTCAATCATTGGGTAGAAAAAGGAACAGAACAAAGGGACCAATGGGCATTCTTGGTGTGTTTTAGCAGGTGTGGGATCTGTCCTTACACTGTGCTTGGCTTAGGTAAATTGCTTTGTATTATTTCAGTTATCTTATTAAACCCTTTTAATTTTTCAAGATACTCTTGACCATGCCTGTCTCGCTGTTAATTTTAGCCAAATCTGAACAGGGCTGGACCGCCAGAATTTATGGGTCTCACCCCCACAGGTTTTCTTAAAGAAATTATTTCCTGCCCCTCAGCCTCTTTTGAATTTCGCTCACTAATTATTATTTTGGTACCTGATTGCAGAGAAATATTATTAATAACATCTTATGTCCAGGACAAACTCATGGCTTATGATTTATTATAATTCCATTTTACTTCAAACATTTCTTAGATAACACTACAACTTATTCAATAATAGCAGATTAAAAGTGCTCTGTTCAAATGACCAAATGATCTGCTTATGAATTTATGAGGGATTTTTAAAGTTCCCAGCTTTAAAACTAAACCCTTTGAAAAAAAAATATGTGAGAAGGTTGCACCTTCATATGGTGTCTGTAGCTAATGTATAGGGACTAGGAACACTGCAGAGGAACATCTGCAGAAATTAACTTTTCTTTGACCTTTTTCCCCCCAAGATTTCATTGGTAATCCCACAGAAAATAAGAGCTTTACAGAGTTTATGGCATCTGAGGGTGTTGAAGGCTTTACTCAAATTCAGGTGCACTGAGTGACTGTAACACAGATATCTCTCTCTACATAGGAAGATGAATGAGTTTCATCCAAAGAAAGCATGTTTGCCACTTACGTCCTAGGGACATCATGGGGTGTAACTTCCATAAAAAAGGCTACAGATATAAATAAAGTGTCCTTTCCTTGTATACTATTCTATGTAATTTTCATATATAAGTGGTTCAAATTTTTAACGCTACAGACCCATTTGTTTAGTTGTAAATTTATTAAAATGTGAAATCATCAGTAATCTGTACTTTGAATCTGTCTATGATTATGTAAAAATATCATGTGCGGGCATTAGCATACTGACAAATAGATAGTGTATATTCAAATAAAGCCCCTCCTAATATATTTGAGTTGTGCCAAAGTATTGGCCAAAACTACAGAGAAGTTTAAGAAGTAGTCTGTTTTGGAGAACTTGGGATGAGTGACAACATGGGCAGAATCAACCAGACTATGACAGAAAAGAAGATGAAACACAAACCAGTTATTAGTATAGTTTAGTAGTTCCTTCCTAAGAAATTTTGAAATTTTTCATAGTGAACTACAATCATTACAGCTTCTTAATATTTCTACAATGGAAAGATTAGAGATTCCAACAAAATCAGAGACCAAATTCAGTGGAGGTAAGAGAAGGTCAGTCTGCGCCCCAGTGTCCTGGGAAGTTGGTATATCTCTTTGTGGCTCAATACGCTACATAAGGGACGCATGTAAGGATCATTATGTTCAACTCCTAACTCCTCTCAGGACTATCTAAAACTAAACCATCTGACTAAAATATTGTCCAGGTGGTGCTTCAGTTCTGGCAGGCTTGATGGCATGACCACGTCACTGTTCCAGTGACTGACCAACCTCTCATTGAAGAGCCTTTTCCTAACATCAGATCTGAACTGCCCCTTATACAGCCTTGTTCTATTTCTTTGTGCATTATTGCTGGTCACTGGAGAGAAGAAACCAGCCCCTCCCCGCCCACTGCCCACCTTGAGGAAGCTGTGAACCACATGAGGTTCCCCTCAGTTTCCTCTTCTTAGTCCAGCCAGGTCTCTCTGTCAGGCCTCTCCACCCTTGACAGAGTCCACCCTTGAGAGTCCTCCTAACTAAGTATTGCCCATAAATTTACTTAATATGTTTTGTTGCTTTTTCATGGCCTGGTTCTTGGTAGCAGAGCAGCCACAGAGGTGGCTTCTGTTAGAAGCTTCTAGAACCTTCCACCATGTCTGGCAGGGGCAATCCCCAATGGCTCTGAAGATGGACATGCTGCTGGCCAATTAAAGAAGTTAGGAAGGCTTTTGTGATTACATGTTTAAGAAGCAAAGGGGGCAAATTTTCTTCTAAACAGAGAAGAGAAGAAAGTGAGGACATGTGAAGGAAACAACATGGAGGCACCAAGGTCAGGGGAGAAGGAGAAGAAGGAGGTGCTCCAGGTGCCAGTGCTGGGACTCCTCTGCAGGCCATGGTGAGACCATGAGGAAGCAGTTGTGGCCCTGCAGCCCATGGGGATTCAAGGGTGATGCAGAGATGCACCCACAGAGATCCACTCCTCCCCATGCCGGAGCAGGTGGATGCCTGTAAGAGGCTCTGATCCAGTGAGAGAGCTGGTGGAGAGAGGGGCTCTGCTCCGAGGTTGGAACAGCCTTTCCTTGGAGGACTGCACCCTGTGGAAGAGACCATGCTGCAGCAATTTTGGGAGACTGCTGCTGGTGAGAGTGGACCCATGCTGGAGAAGTTCACAGAGAAGTGTGTCCCATGGGAGGGATCCTACAGTCTCAGAGGGGAGGGACTCCTCTCCTGGAGCAGTGGAAGAAAATTTCCATGATGAACTGACCAAACTCCCATGCCCTTTCTCCCTGTGTGGTCCGTGTGAAGGAGGGAGGGCTGGAAGAAGACAAGGTGTTTTCAAGGGCTTATTTTTACTTCTCATTATCCTCCTCTGACTTTGTTAGGAATAAATTCACTTTGTATCTCTAAGTTGAGCCTGTTTTGCCCTTGGAGTGCTCTCTCCCGGTCCTTAACTCACGGAACCTTCATTAATGTTTTCTCTTCTCTGCCCAGCTGTGGCAGCTTTGTGGATGCCTGGTGTTTTGCCAGTGTCAAACCATGACAGGTATATTCAATTTGTGCATATGTGTGATTAATAAAAAATATCAAAAACCACTGAACCTAAAACAGCCCTTGGGAGCCTCAGTGGTGATAAGCTTCTAGTTTGATGCAAACCCTTTGAGCCCAACCCCACAGCTAGCTGTTGACCCAGCATGTTATGGACTTGTCTACTTGTGTGACGGACATTTTTTGCAGAAGGATACTAAGTGAGACAGAATCAAAAGCTTTGCGAACCTCTAATAAGCCCACATTATCTGAGTTCTCTTAGCCACAGGTGTCTGCCACCTTCTGTGTTTGTGTGCTAAGGGGAACTCAACACCATTTCACTCAACTGAGTGGGATACCTGCCGTGTTGCAAATAGTCTGGAATTGTCACAATGTGACAGTGTCATTTTGATTCTTCTGAATAACATATGCAAAATAAGCCTTAGCATCATGTGGAAAGGTCACTTTTACACTGCTCAGAATGACATATTTATAGCCTCACATTATGGCTTTTATATGACAGATGTCTGCTTTTCTATGACAGAGTTTTAGAGTAACAAGGTGAAATTAGAAAGGTGTTGAAGATCAAGGGACAGGAATAGATGAAAATCAAGTCAGAACTAACGATGTGTACATTCACTACTAGTGTCCTGCTCTTTAATATTGATTATTACTCCAACCATAGTGGACTGACTGCTTATCCCAAAAAAAAACTTGGCATAAAATGTGAAGTGAAAGAACTCAAAAATTAAATTACAGGTTTGAAAAAGTATGAACAAGTATTTTATTTTTTTTTTCATTTTAGCTTTGCAAAAAGGACAAAAGAAACCCATATCACACTCCAAATTTTGTGAATCTAGGAAAATCTAGCAAAACTCTTGTCTACTGGGACAGACCACTAATGACAGAGCAGTGCATTAAAATTCCTCTTGGTTCATTTTCATCAGAATCTGTTAATACACCTATGCCCTAGCTAACCTTATATGTCCAATAGGATGCTAATTAATTTTAATGAAAATTATCAGTTAATTAGTATGAAGTTCAATTATTCAATCTGTTATGTCATCCAAGTTTCTGTTCTCCTCAGAAAACATTTAATGATGATAATTTTAATTTTCTTCTTTAAATGCATACTATGCGGGTAATTTTTTAATGGGCTGAAATGAAAATTTTACATTCTCTAAAGTTTTATGGATAAAACATTTTTTTGCTTTTTCCTTAATAATGAATATATTAGAACCCAGAATATGACATTTGAAGGAAGATCAGTTTTGGTTCTATTTATTTTATAATATGGGGGGCTAAATTATTCCTCTTTTTTTTTTTNGAGAGCTTTATATCTGTTGACTGTATCATTCAATCCAGAGATATGGCTGCATCTGCAGACTGTAATGAAAATGGTGAGTGAAGACGTCTGCATCCTAACATCAGCTAGTTTCTGATTTGCTGTAAAGCTTTGTATCAGGTCCATCTGCATATCTACTTTTTAGTTATACTCCTGTAGAACTACCAGCACTTTTGTGCACAGCACATTGGAGCACTCATGTACACTGGGAACTTTAAAAGAAAAATATGAGATTAATACTCAGATTAATTTGAAGCCAGAGTGATTGTTAGCATGATATGATCTGTGAAGAATATCCAAAAATTTTGAATTTAACATCATCGTACTGTAAGATTGTAAGCATCTTATAGGAAGCACTGGAACTGAGAACAGACCGCATCTGGCTTCTGAGGTTAACTCTGGCAGCTGTGGCAGACAGTGACTAGTAGAAATTTTTGTTTTATGCTAAACATATAATTTTATTAAAATATCACCTGTTTATTCTGTCTTTTTGTTTAGTGGAGAACATACTCCTGTTGTGGCAAGAGAAATAATAACATGATACGGCAGCAAGATTGCTGAGAAAATGTGGAGTTTGAGGCATATGAGCTGAAGCCAGCTGGATTAGTTGAGATATTTCAAGGGTGACTTTTTCAAATGAGTTTGGGTTTGGTTGTTTTTTTAATAATTTGAATGATAAAATGGGGGGAGATTGTTTGGGGTTTTTTTTCTAATTTTCATAATATTTCTATATGGATGGAACTTGGGAAGGTCATATCGGGGAAACTACATGCCTGGCATTGTTTTTCAATAAATGTACAGGCTGGAGAGCAAGGGATAGTCTCACACCTAGCAGTGGTGTATGAAAAGGAGATAATTTCAGGAGTTTGTTGTAGCTTTTTAAACAAACAACTAAATTTGCTCTGTGATGTGCACTGGATTAAAATTAAAAGTTTAAGTAGACAAAGGAAGAAGTTTAGTTAGAATTGATGTCATGGCAAGAAACATTGAGAAATTTCTGTTTCAAATGGCCCAAATTCCTCCTGTAGTATATTCTGTCTTGCTTCATATTCCCTGGGTTATACATCTGCCTTTGTCATGGCACTCAGCATTGCATCTTGGCACACAGCACCAGGAGCAGTTTTCAGAGACAGACTGAGCTCTGGGGGTAGAAGAAATAACTGTCATGATCACAGTCAGGTACAGCACCTAAGGACTAAATGATATCCTACCCTCTAATGCCACCAATTCTGAGCTTAGCCGTCAATGTTGATTCAGTCACAAATTGTTTCACTTAAAAAGTGATGCACACTTCCAAAGAAAATCTGTGAAATGGCAGCTCCAAGTTATTTTCAGACTGTGGCCTGTAGCAAGTCTTACTATTATACTCACAAAGGTCTTAAATTGAAAAACACTTGTTTGAAACTACAGCAACATGGCTGTTCTCCTCTCCCTGAATGTCCAGTGGTGAAGCTCCTTCAGAAAAAAAGTATGAGACATTCTAATGCAGAATCAGCAATGTGCAATAACAGCTGCTAACTCGGCTCAGAGGGAGTATAGGTAGACTAGAAAGGGCATCTCCCAAGAGCAGTACCAAAGTCATTATTAACATTGGGACAGCTGTTACAGTGAGTAATTTAAAGACAAATGCTAATTTCATCCAAGTCCCGCTTTCAGGAACCTCAAACCCTTCCCTGTTACTTGTTCACATAATATCAGGACTTGGCATTGCTATGAAGATTTGCTCTCTCCCTCATTATTATTAGGAATTAAATTGTTTCCGTAAGAATGTGCCACATGCTGCTCATCTACATAGCACTGCAAGTTTATTTAATAAATCAATCCAGTGAGATATGAACCCAAAATCTTAAAAACAGAAGTGAAAAATTATTTTTTAAAAGTCTATTTTTTTTAAGATTTACATGTGTAATTGTAAATAATTCCATATGCCTGGAAGTTGAATCATCTCTAGATGATTGTTTGGAAGAGACAGATTAAATATTTGACCCTAAGGCTTTGATATTCATTACCCCTAAGATGAATCATATTTTTTTTGGATTTGAAAGGTTTTTTAAATTCTGCAAAGAAATTGCAAGTTATCTAAGGTTTATTTATGTCACTTAGTCTTCTTTCCTCCTTTTGAAACTGAAATAAAAAGCTTTTCTAAGGTCAAATTGTGTTGCCAGTTATCACAAAGTAAGGAGCACTCCTAGCTCTTGCTTAGGCATGTAATAACGTAGAAACACATAACACTTTTTGTAGAATATTAATGTTCCAGCAGCACTGTCAAGATAGCAGTTATAGTACTGGGGTCAAGCCACAGCAAGCAAAGACCTTTTTTGCACAAATTCTCTCTGATTTTCGTATTACAGGAACATCCATCTATTCTGCATAAAGCCTGAAAGTCAGAACGGAATATGTTATGGAAGAGGGAAACAGAAGTGATCAGGTGATCAGAAACTGGGAACAGCCAAGAGTGACTATACTCTGTAAAGCAAGGGCTACGCATCCTTGCCCATATTGCTATATGCTGTTGTGCAATGGGACGTCTTCCAAGCAAAATGTTTGAAATATTTTTGTGAAGAGATTTTGCCCATCAGATTTTTTTCCTGTTAGGATCCATTCCTCATGCTCCCCAGCAGAGAGAGAAATTCCAGACCATCACAGACAGGGTTTTTTTGTTATTTTTCATATGCAGCGTTGAGTGAGCACACAGCATTTGGCAAATAAGTGCGAAAGCTGCAAGGAAAACAGGCAGTGCTACATTTAAGATTTCTCTTTTCCTTCCTTTCCTCTTCCAGAAAAAAATATTTTAGCACTTAGAAGAGACAATCCTTAGAGCAAATATTTTGCCTAATGGTAGTAAGTGGAGTTGAGAGGACATTTTCAACTCCAATGTTCACAAAGCTCTTATTGTAAGTCCTTAATTACAGGTTAAGTGCATATTTCGTTCCTAAGATAGGTAATAAATACAATGCAATCAAAATGCTCTTTGCAGTCATTCTCTTCCATTAGCAAAAAATTGCAATATTTTCATCAATTATTAATAGAAATAATAATACACAGGCAAAATAATACATACCATTTAGAAAATTCTCCTAGGTAAGTGTAAGACCTTTTTTTTCTGTTGCTGCTTTTATGTAGAATGTCTCTGGCACAGATGTTAAATAATGATGTTTTCTGTAAATCTGAAGATTGTATTTTTGAGTGTTTTACTTGGTGAAAGCAGAGAGTAGCGACCCTCGTACTCACTACCATACATCATGGTGTTGGTTTTATTAGGAGAAGTCTGTGGGAATGCAGGTGCCTTGGCCTAAAACAGGGTAGATACATGACTGCTCTGCTTTATGCTGAGAGAGTCATCCCCTCCCAGCACGTGTCATGCTCTTCATGGTACTTAAAGGAGGTGTGGCCTGGATCCCACTACTGTCAACAGTCCCTCATGTCTTACCCTTGCTTGCATGAACTCATGCCTGTTTTGAGCACTTGCAGCTGGTCAGAAGTTTTAAGGCAGCTCTGGACTATGATGTCACAGCCATGGGGTAGCAACAGAAGAAATGTCATCTCCCTGTGTATCCTACATCCGCTCTTGTCACTGCAGAAAGGCTGCGCCCCATGGCTCCTCAGTGCCTGAGGACCTCTTCCATTTCTTCTTTCAGTCCCTCCTGGGGACTCACAGCACACCCTTCTGCCTCCTGCAACATGTATCCAAATGCACCCACGCTGCAGCTCAGCAAGCTCTTACACATCAAGAGGAGCAAGTTTGTATTTTCCAGCACAAAGGTTTCCTACCTTGCAGTCCCTGTAAGGAGAAACTCTGCTCTCTGCCTCACCCTCTGGCTTCAGTACATGTGGGTCAGTGCAAAAGGCCACAGAAGATTTCCCCAGGCTAAAACATAGACATCCTAGCCAGTGAACTCTCAGGTTTCTGATACTCAGAGGACTGATGCCAAATTCTGCCAATGGAGCCTGGGCTGATACCCCTACTCCTGAAGGCACAACACTTCACCTGCTGAGAGGGTGCAGAGGAATCTGATGTGAACACTTCACCGAACTTGAGAGGAATTTTTACAAGTCTATACCTCGTACATTCTCCTTTAGGCCTCTGGATGTGTAAGGCTGAATATGCTAGAGCAACTAAATGTACCATGAATATTGTTCTCTTAGATTCTTAAGTACTTTAGATTGGTAAGTTAGGCCTTTAAGTGAGTTACTGTTGTGCTTATAGTAAATTCAATAGAATATTTTGTTATATTTTTTAAATTAGACCATCAATTTAGTACTTCTAGATTGAAGTCAAGTGAAAACCTTTAAACCTAAACCCTTGGTTAAATCTGACAAGGGCATGCCAAACCTGAAACTTGTGATTCAACGGAATGATCTTCTTCATGCCTTTTTATCCTTATGCCTTCCCTCCTTGTTCTTTTTCCATCCCCAGCCTCTGCATAGATCCATTGAAGTTTATTTGGGGTTTGGATTTATTGATTTTAGATTTTTCTCTGCATACTTTAACTGTCTATTTAGCAGTAGAGTGGTCCTTGGCAATGACCTCTGTCATGCTGTCACTACTATACTGAAACTGCTTCTGCCAACACCTTTGCTGGTGATTCTTTGAGTGACATAAAACACATATTCACAGCATTGCTACTCCAGTTTTATGGCTGACATATTTCCCTTGTCTAAGGAGCTTTTTATTGGTGGCTCCTAATCTGGCAGATTTCTTCTGCTAGCTTTGGGTTTCCTCTGTAATCAGAAGCTCTTTTCTTTCTATTGCCACATACTTTCACCCTGGAAGAAAGAGGAATAATATACTTTGGCTTGCAGAATAGGGCAGTTATCTATGGGTATAGACAGTCTTTGCTTTCTGTAGGTTTTATCAGTATTTTCATTAACTATTACACTTCCAGAAGTGGACTAGCAGCAGAAAACACTTTAAGAAAAAGCACCACCAAACAATAACGTCTATTTAAAAAAAACCCTCTTAACAAGGGAAAGGGTTTGATGAATTGCTAAAACTTGGATATGACAAATAAGCAAAGGAAATTCCTTGATGAAGAAGAGTTGCAGACCACTTTGTACTGCACAGGCTCTGTTTCACAGAAACCACTCAGGAGATACTCTGGCAGCAGTGAGCTGTGGGAAGGGGCTAGATAGGCTGAACAGTCTCTTATGAGAGCTTCCAGAAACAGGTTTTCCTTACATTTGTGTAGTGGATTTTCCTATCAGCAAATAATGATTCAGAGAGTAAAGAGGTCTAGGTTAGGGTGCAAGCAAATTACAAGACAGGATCCAAAACAGGAAAGGCAAACTTACTGGGCCCTGTAGCAGCACCACAGTCAGCCTTGCTAATGTAGTTGCTCCTTTCTAATTTTCCAGTTTTTGGAATTAGGTGAGCAAAAATCGGGTATGCTGTAGTGTGACTGCTATTATTTAATTTCCACTTTTCTTTTACACAGTGTGAATATCTACAGGTGAAATGGGGTCTCTAAATGAAGGCTGTGACATGGTTAGTACCAATTCCAAAAGGACTTCTCAACCTAATACCTTAAGATCTAGTAAGGGTGTTTTCAGTCAAAAGAAAGCCACTGCAGTTATAGAATAAATTAATCAAAATCTGCATTACTGTGTTTTCTACTTTAATCATGTTAACCCTAATGCTTACTTCTGCTTGGTTAGGAATCTTTGTCCAGGGGAAAAATAGCAAGGAAATTGCAGGTCATGAGTTAACTAGAAAAAGGCAGTCAAATATCGAAAATATCCATAACCTTTTTAAAAGCACTTCTGAATGCACTGGCAGTATTCATGCTCATATATTATCAGCTCTCTCTCATCTCACTACTGAGAAAAATTTCAAAAGATGTGTTTGGCGCTTGGAGAGAGCCTCTTAAAAATAATTCTATTTTTAACAAAAGCATGTCTTTGGAATTTTCATCGTCTTAGGAAAGCCTTAATCTGTTCCATGAATATCACTTATCAAAAGAATTTTGGCTTGTATAGAATTTCAAACAGATTGTGAGGAAATAAGGAAGCCTGTTGTAAACAAAATCTTATGGTTGATGTTTAAAAAGACTATTTTATAGCACATCCCTGAAAACTACATCTTTGTAAGGGGTTTATCTTTCATTTCTCTTTCTTCTATGAAATATTGATAATTTACCAAGTACTTTTTTTTTTTTTTTTTTTTTTTTTTTTTTTTTTTTTTTTTTTTTTTTTTTTTTTTNNTTTTATCTTTGAATTTTTTCACTAAAACAGGGCAGAAGGTACTAATAAATTTAATCTGAAAGTTATCACTGGGGTCCATGTTGGACTTTGAGGACTTAAATAGAGTCATCTTTTTAGACCCTCTCTTTTTTTAAGAAATTAAGCTGATATTGCAGTCTTCAGAATTCAATGTTGGTATAAATAACTAATAGAAAAAGAGAGGCTTCTTTCTAATAAAATAGAGAGAATTGTCAACTTTCCTTTTATTGTAGATACCAGAGTGTGATTTAGGGTGGGTGGATGCTATTGCCTATCCATCTGCCTTCTTCCTTTCTGACTTTAGCAGGTGATCTAGTTTCTTTTACTTTTCTTGAATAAGATTGTATTAGGTTAAGATCTCTGCTCTTTGTAGAGGATACATTCTTAAGCTGTGCCAGGACAGGTTCAAGTTGGATATTAGGAAGAACTTCACAGAAAGGGTGATGGGCTTCCCAGGGAGGTGGTGGAGTCACTGTGGCTGGAGGTGTTTAAGGAAAGACTGGATGTGGCACTTAGGGCTGTGCTCTAGTTGACAAGGTAGTGTTGGGTCATATGTTGGTCTTAATGATCTCAAAGGTCTTTTCCAGCCTAGCTGGTTCTGTGTTTGTGTAATGTACTGTCATGATTTATACTGAAATCTAAGTCAAAGCCAGGAAAATAAATGTTGACTCTGAAGGTCTGGAAGTAATTTCAGAGACAGCATTCCTTTTACCCCTGTGACAAATACAGGCTTTGCCTTTTTGCCTCTTACACCTGTTAGAGTGGATCATTTGAACACTAAGATCAGATGTTACTCACCAAACATTTTCAGGTGACATTTCATGATTTTGGTACTCATTTAAACTGAAAAAAACCTGTTGATATTTCCATTACCAACACAAACTTTAGCTTTGTCATCTCAGTAATTTCTCATTTTCCAACACTGAAAAATCACAAGGAAGTATGTTTTTATTCAGGATGATAAATTTAGATGACTCAAATAATGATCAAATTAGTTAAGATAACTTTTAACTCTGCAATCACACTGAACTGGTTGTTATAGTATGTTGCAACACATTTTACCAGCTGTAGCTAACTGGACAATAAACCCCCCCACATTATTTGAAAAAGGGAAAACTAATACAGTTTCTTTTTTGTTGTTTCAAATAAAAAAACTTTTGAGATGACACTTTACATGCTTTACAGATAGCTATTGGTACCAAAATCTTCCTATTTTCTCAGATGCTTTCAATTTACATCATTATTATTTCACTCGGTGTGGATATGTCTCTTTGTCAGTCTGTAAGTTATGTTACTTCAGTAAAAATGTTTGATTTCACAAGCCCATGAACATTAGAACAGCTGCCACAGAACATGCCACCCTTAAGGATAGATTTTATATTATCTTATCTGCTGCATTACAAAGGAAGCAGAACACTTCCTCAGCATTTGTTTACAGTGCTGCCTTGATACAGATAGCACAGATCAAGCAGGAAACACCTTCCCTTCCCCCAGCATCACAAGATACTAAAGGTTTTGCTGAAGATGATTTTCTTATCCATATAGAGTCACAGTTTTTGACAATGAATCTTGATTTTCATCAGTTAAAATGTGCACAACATTTTGCTCTAAGGAATTGTCTTATTTGATAGGTAAACTATGGAAATAGAACAAACCTGTTAATTTTCTGTGAGATTCTATGTGTTGTCACTATCTCATGGAAATAGCTACCTGGCCTTTGTGTCTTAAGTCCTGATAGTGGGATGTTTCAGGATGAGCATCTTGTTTTCCTTTCATTCTCATTCAGCATTAATTTACATTTAGTATTTTTCTTCTTTTACAATTTTCTCTACAAAGTTAATTGATTCAGCTTTTGGTTATAAACAAAAGTGCTATTTAACACAAGGGACTGTTTTCTGAATTCCCAGATAAGATTGTAAAGACATATGCTTTTCTGAGTGAGATCAATCTAGTTTCATCTTTGGATATATTCCACTTGGATTTTCCAATTTTAAAGATAGTGGGAAAAATAGTGACAGAAGCATGTAGATGAGTGATTGGCTCCTGTGCAAGAAGTCCACTAAATGCTGGTAACTGCTCTGTTTTCTGTGTCCTGCAATAGATTAGCTACAACAATAGAGTAAGATTATTAGCAATTTATCTAAAAATTCACTGTACTGCTTACTTTTCTTCCTGATTATAAAGTAGAAATGGAAGAAGACATATTGGGATTTATACTTTTAGAAATTTAAATAATCCTGAAATTGAATCGAAATGTAGTTTCTAGTGCCTGGTGGTAAAATTTAAATAAACCTAACATCCATGCAGGACTTCATGATCCTTTTCAGGAGATATATAAGCAAGGTCTGAAACTGTTGACACAGAGCCTATTTTATTGGTATCAGGGGAATCATAGCGGGCAATTAGATTCTCAAGTAATTGCAATCTTCAACATAAAAAATGGAAAGCACAATCGAGCTTTTTTCATTTTAATTCTGGCAACTTCCACACTTTTTTTCAATGCCTGTGACTTCTTGTACAAAATTGACAGATGCTTATCAGTTGATGTTTCTTGGTTTTAGTTTTTTAATTTCACTTAACCTAATTTAGGCCCTCAATTGTAGTTTGGAGTTGTCCACCACTCTCTTTTTATTTTTATCTCATGTCCAACTTAAATTTTGACCCTTTTGATAAAAAAAAATCCTAGATTGCTGCCCTTCTGAGTTTATTTACCATGTATATCCAGGTGTTTCAGGTAGTCCTGAAAGAATTTGAAGTAATTTCATGGAGTCAGTGATGTTATGTTATGTGATAGGATGTTATGGTATAGAAGGACATAATCTTCAATCATCCCTTTGCAAAATTCAGATTCCCAGCTGGAGGAAGTACTCCTACAGAATTAAAAATAAGTAAATAAATTTATTTTCTATGTCCAGATCAAAGTCTAGGCTATGGTTTTCACTGGTTGTGGAACCACTAC
>WEIU01003977.1:8004-63637 GCA_013389925.1 Aegithalos caudatus
TTTTAAATAAGAAACTGAGAAACTGATAGGAAAAAATTAATTTCAAGTTTTACCTCAAAATGGTGCTCTTCCCCAAGTTTTAACCATGGGCATCTATGGGCTTAAAAACATCTTAACATCACTGATATAACAAAATTCTGAGATATATTATAACTAAAAAGCTAATTTGTAGTAACTACTCCCCTGGAATATAACTTCTTTCACAAGGCCTTTCTCAGTCTCCTGCCAACCAGATTTGGGCTCCAGGTTTGAAACAGTGAGCTTCTGTTTTCGAGATGAGAAAACACTAGAACAATAAGAAACTGAGAAGTTAAACCATTTCAGACCTGCTCACACCAGTGTGAGAGATGCTTGTCTAAAATTGTATGACTTTAACAGGTCAGTTAGGCTGGAAAAAGCCATGACACAAAGGGAACATTTGTTCTGCATCAGGCACTCCATCAGACAGCAGTGATACCCCTTGTTCTTCGGGAAAAAAAAGGATTCAAAGCAATAGGTCACTGAGCTTTATTCTTTTGCTGACTAAATTTATCACGCTAGAGTTTGTTCCTGTGAAGTCACAATCTCCTTAGCCTATTTTTACATTTTGCTTCTCTTTTAGATCCACCTCCCCAATGCAGAGGTTGCTCCACATATTGCTCTCACCAATTCAGTAACATCCTGTTCGTGATGAGTTTCTGGTTCCCCACGGCTGGATGTTATACACATACATGTGTATAACAAATGTGGTTCAAATATGGTATGAAACTCTTTCTGTGAAAAAACCATATCACTATATTGCACAATGAAAATGGCTGAGCACAGCCTTCAACAATTCTTACAGCATTTCTTCAGGTTTTCCTCTCTCCATCCTAAAGAGTACTCCAACTACATGGACTTCATTGCTCTCACTGGCTTCACTACTGATATCCAGTTTTTAATCATAAAATTTATACCAGATTACTAAATTATTTCGCATGGAAGATCTAGATTTTTATTGTTATCTCCATGTGTTTCTTATAGGTAATTTTTGCTTTTTAGCATATCTTATTCTACTGGGTAGACTCTGTGACTATTTTTAGACCACTGCAAAATTCCTCTAATACCCATAATTTTTGATTCAAGTTTTTCTTTTCTAAAACTGATGAGTTACTCAGTAAAGCATATACAAATTGGGGAAGTATTAAATCATTCTACAATTGTGTTATTTTTTATATTTTCCTATCCCTTTGTAATTTGATTAAGGGGGTTTAAATTAGCTTTTCAGACACATACAAATTCACTCTGATGGCCTCACTTTTCTTACAGCAAAAATATAAGATTAAGCAAATTATTTTATAGCAGAAAGAGCAGAAAATCTCAAGCCAGAAGATTAGAACAAGTCAGAGCCTGTCATAGATGCTGCCATGTTAAGTCAACTGGTCAGAGAGCAACCAGAGGCTAAATTCTCTGCCACGGAAAGCCAGGCAACTGCAAGTTGGGGTCATCAGCGTCTTCTTATATGGCCTAAAAAGGGATTTACTATAGCAGCAAAGGTACAGTGAATATCCACTGTCAAAATACTTTTCATGTCTGTTTTTGAGAAACCACTGAAGGAAAGTCCACACAATACTGGACCCTCCAACCATAACCAATGCCTGCTTTCATTCTGCAAGACAACAGCAATCGCAGAATGACATGAGTAAACATTATGAAAACTAGTGCTTAGAGAGTTAATACAATCTGACAGTTCCTTAAGGTACCATCTAATTACAGCATTAAAAGGCAATCACCAATTTCTATGTAAGCAAACCATCAACAGACAAGCTGCTTACTTGTATTTGAAAAGTGTCTTTTCACAGGAGAATGTTTATCTTGCATACCTGATAACTAAAACATTAGTTATACTGGAATATTAAGAGACTGGATATTGCAAATGGTTGACAATCCAGTCCTTTAACAACAGTGCCTTCACGTGTTTATTATAGGCATTTTATTATTTTAAAGCTAAGATTCCACCACATTTTATAGTTGTAATTCTGTCCTCCTACACATGAACAAGCAAATTAGGTCAATTCCAAACTATTTGTAAAACCTCCTACATAGAAAGGAGTTTGAGATTTTAAAAACATAGTGAGTTTAAAATAAACAAAGCCAACCTCCCAGTGTCATAAGCCTTCTGAACTGTCAATTTTTTTGTTCTAGCCTAATAAAGCATCCCAAAGTAGTGAGAATCAAACTGCGAGAATGACTGTCCTTGGCCAGAGATTGCATGCACACCACATTTCATAACATTTTAATAATGTTTATTATGTAAGTTTCCCTAATTAACTTCTAAATGTATTTCTACATTTGGCATCTGTAACATCCTGTGGCAATGAGTTCCAATATGTAATTATGTGTTGCATTAAAAAATGCTTATTTTAAACCTACTGCTGGGTTGGAGCTAGGAGTCATCAAAAACATTAGAAGACATGATGAATAACCATGCTTTCCCCATCCTCTCCATAACATTAGTAGCTTTATGTACCTCTTGTATTTCTTCTGACCTCATTTTTTCCCAAGCTGCAGAGTTCTGATTCAACCAGAGTTCAAACACAGGTATCTCTTTCCCCACACATAACCTGGTTTGCTCTTATTAAAAGAAAGCACATCTGCAACTGTTTGTACTATTCCAGATTGGCCACGGATGTCGTCATGATGTTTGTATAGAATGATAGTGCAATTGCTAGCCCTCTTTTTTGGGTAGTAACAATTTAGACTGCCATGGAGGTTAGTTACGCAGTTCCCTCCTGGAGGCATTACTGAATAACGCTGAATAGTTAATGCACTTGCCATTCCACTAATTTGTTATCTCGCGTTATCTTCCCACAACTGTTCGTGTTCACAGATTTTGGGGGACCCTTATATTGTGAATGCTGTATGAATACAAGCTGTTTCTTTGTTGTTTAGTCCCTTTCAAAGATTTATTAAAGCAGCAAAGATCTTCATAGAGATCATTGTAGAGTTTATTCCTGGTTTGTGATAACTGATCTTCTATTCTCACCTTTTTTTTTTCTATCTTAAATAGTTATTTACCTAATAGGACTTCTCACTTAGTTTTGTGACTACATGATTTCTCCAAGTAACTTTGGCTGCAGCTGTCATGGTTGCTTAGGATGGTTAATTCATGTGGGATTTACAGTTCTAACACAACCATCCAAGCAAGTTATAATCTGTCTACAACAATCATTGTTGGCTCTTCTTTGTTGTTTTATACTGTACATCTACATGTTAATCTTTCATATTTATAAACACACATCTTATTTGTTTCTATGAAGTTTTAATTAATTTTTATAAAGACAGAAATAAAACTTTCTGGGCTGTAGTTTCATGTAAATTATGCTACATTTCCAAATTCAGTGATTATGGATGCAAATTACTCCAGACCTGTTGAGTGTACCCTGATTAATTTGTTATTTTTTAATCAGCTTGTTCAAGAAGTTTTCCCTTAATACTTGAGTGTCAAGCAGACCACCTGAGACATCTTAAGTAGACTCTAGTGCAAAAAGCTTCTCTATACCCTCTATAATTAACACAAATGCAAAAAGGTGTCTTCATGAGATTTGGTGCTAAACAATTTTTTTTCCTGCTTGTGTACTCCCAATGTCTTTATCCTTACTGGGCATGTAGACTGTTAGGTTTCTTGTTTCTCTGTGTTTGAAAAATTTATCAAAGCTCTTTCTGTGCCTGTCTTCTGGCTTTCACATGTAAGTTTTGTGTCCAGGTGTTTCCCACATTGGCTTACAATTCCTACCTTATGAAGTCTTTCTTTACCTGTTACAGATTTCCCTCCTTTGCCGGTTTAATAATACTGAGTGTGGGGCATTTTTTCTTCCAGTATGACAGATGGCAGTGTTTACTCTAACATTTAATATGGTAGCTCTTGATACCATTGAAAGCATTATCCTTTTAGCTGGTCCTTTTAACAATTTCCTAAGATGCATGCTCCCTTAGGCATAGTTTTCTCAGTAAAATGTTATGGCAACATATTTTATACTTGCTCTTAAAACAATATGTCAACCATATTCATTATGATTAGTCCTGTAGGGCAGCCCAACAATAATTTCATCTTAAACAAGGTCTTGCACATTGCACATTTGTCAAGAGCTACTCCTGTTATGAGCTGACAGCTTGTCAGAAAACCCAATACATCATCCTTCACTTCCACATTTACTGAGTCTTCATACACATAACAAAACCATGCAAAAGCAGGAAATGTTTCTTCCCTCAGCATCCTTTAGCACTTCACAGTAATGTTCTACCTCATTAACATGGTTAATCTAATCCTCACCTATCTGTGATCTATTAGCACACAAATTCAAAACATAAATGTGCTTTCTTGTCCAGACAATACATAGCTTTGACCAGAAACCCGAACACAATAATGCATCTCTCAGAACACAGTTTATATTCTCATGTCTATGAAAATGTTTATCCCTACACCAAGATTCTCTAGTACCAATTTACTGTGATGCCAAATATGTCAACATCTGGTTTTCAAACCAGCATTCCAGCTCTCACACTCAATTTTTCACCTTTCAGACTTTGTCCAGAAGACCATCTATAACTGCTAATGGTCTAATTGATTTTTTTCTAATACTTTATAAAAAGAAGCAATTGGGAAATACATACATGACGGTGTTAATCCCTGACAGTTGTTGAAACATCTGCAGACCACAACCCACAATTAAGGCTCTTCGAGTTGGAGGGTATGTTAGCATTCTGCAGATCACAGGTCCAGCTTAAAAGAAAAACAAGACAACAACAAAAGAATACATAATCATTCTTAAGTGATTGCTATCAAGACAATGTTGCCAGGCATAGCTGACTTTGCACCTTCGTTTCAAGCAAACTTGTATTATTTCAATTTTTTTGAACAATTTGATCATTTCAGTTCTGCTTTTCTACACCATATTACAAAGAGGATTAGTACAGTATCTACTACTGGTGTGAAATGTACAGCTCTCCTTACATCACACCAACAGATTACACATCAGCTGCAACTGAATGTACTCAAAAGTTATCACAAAATATCACCGTTGTTTCCTTTCTAAAAGCTTCCATTGTTGTTGAAAGATTATTTCAGAAATGTCATTACTCACTGCTTGGGTCTGGATATTGGAGATAAAGTGTTCTCCTTAGTCCCCAAAAGACCTAATTTCCACAAACCAGTTGCCGGTGTGGGTACTTTGAAGGTACTGGATAGATCTATTCTGCATAGCTTGAAGGCCAGCAGAGGGAGCAGAAATTAATTACATTTATTCTATACCTTCAGTAGAAATGGCATGAGGCTGAATTTAAGATTCTCCCAATGAAGGGGAAAAAAAAAAACAACAAAAAACCACAAAAAATTCTGGCTAACAGAAAGCTCTAAGACTTTAAAAATATCCTATTTTAAAAAATAATAATAGTACAGAAAGCTAAAGGATAATAGGCAAAATCTTAAAATCTCTGACTACAGTATTAACTTCTCTCTGCCCAGAATAGTGCTTTTAGTGCTTTTTCACTAGTATAGTCTGGTGAAAAATTCTGTTTTATACATCTTGTCACATCTAGTATACTCACTCAGAACATTTAATCACAATATGAATAAGTCAAAATATGTGCCATCAAAGAAAAACAAAAAAGAGATGTGAAGAAGATCTACATTTTTATATTTTCAGTGTTTCCTAACATACTGAAAATACTAGAAGTATTGATTCAGTAAAAAAACCCTATACAAGTCCATTAGTGAAGAACAATTTACATGCAGGATTTCAGCTTCAGAAAGCTGACAAATGAAGAGTTTCAAGAGTTGGACTCAAGAAGAGCATTTAGACAACACTTTCTTCATTGAAAGATAATCAGAGTGCCTAAGAAAAATGTATTTTCATTTAAAATTTTGGTATTTCTAATTCATATCTCAATTGCATCATCATTTAACTTTGCTTCTTTAATAGTCTGATAAATACAGCCTGACAAACTTTCTAGCTGGTTTCCAAGTAACACCATTTGGACAGCACACATGTCCTGCCATTTAGCCACATCATTACCTCAAAAAGTCTCCAAGTAAAATCAAGGGGCAGATATAGTAAATTCATAGATCTCATATGATATTCTCAGCAAAGACACAACATCACTGGGCTGACAAGTGTTCCATACTCCAGGTAGCATTTCCTCAGAGGAAAAGCAACAAAGCCAGCACTTGCTGCTGCCAGAGCTCAAATTTCACAAAGAAAAAATATTTACTAATACATGTACCCATAAACTGTAACTCACAAACAACAGCCCTAAGGTCCTCATACCCTGCATCACACCTGAGCATGGAGTGTTTGGACTTAAAAACCTTATCTGGCAACTGATTCTGCAGCATCTGTTGTAAATGCTGAATGCCTTTGAGATCTTTCATTCTTCATAAATTTTGTATAAGGTCCTTAACTTAGTTCAAAATCTATCTTTACTTTCAAGCGACATTTTAACAACCAACAACTCCAAGTCCACCATCAATGATCCTGCTCATTGAATAAGCTGGAACTCTACAGCAGGGACTGTGGGGAAAGGAGGCAGAAATGTCCTAAGGAACTGATGCCAGGTTTTTAATAATTACTGAAGCACTGAGCTATTTGATAGAAGTTTATAAAACTTTATTCACAATACAGCATTGTACAAAACAATTGGGAAGAAGGCACTAAAATGAATAGTGAGAAATTAGAGCAGCTGTTCTCAGACAATGGTTTGCAACTCAGAGGCAGTAGTGAACTCTCAACAGAGTTCCATCACACAAATCAGTTTGTGCATCTCAAGTGCAGCCCTGCAGAAATGTTAAGACCGTGTAGTGAAGTTTAGACCTTTAAGTAAGAATTTTACACTTTAGACGTTTGGAACATCCAGTCAAGCTAAATTCAGTAAGTATTTGGAATTTTTCAGACTTCTGATTAATTGTATCAGAAAAATGATGCTATGAAAAATTATCATACTCAGTCAGTGTTTAGAAAGTTTCACTCCAAATATGTACCATGGCAACCACCACATATCAATAGGCATACACAAAATTAAAGGATTTTCTTTCATAAAATTCACAGCCTTCAGGTTTACAAACCAATAAACAGAATGAAAAAAAAATAAAGAAACTGTTAATCTCTGTATTAAAGGAGCTTTATAAACTCACCTAAAAAGCCCAAAGGACTTTGACTGTGAGGTAACTGGTTTTAAAACAGCAAATGAGTGTGAAACTTTTTATTAAAACTATTTAGCTCTGAAACTAGCTATACTGTATTTGCATATTCTTATTAGCAATCATTTCATTCATACTGTTGAATTCAAATGTTACCGTGTTCTCAAAAATAAACTCTAGGCATAATATAGATTTTAAGAACAGGATATGGGTTGAAACTAAAAAATTAAAACCAAAACAAGTTTTCAGAATTAAATATGTTTTTCTTCTGAAAATACACCTTTTGAAAATTTAAATGGTATTTCAGTAGTTTCTGATAACCCTTAAATATGCTGTTAGTTGTGACAACAGATTAAAATAGCACTAAACAATAAAACCATTACACCTTTAAAAAATGGAGCAACTTAACTGTCCATGGAACTAGAGGGAAACAGATGATTTAAACATATCACAGAAAAAAAATTGGCTATTTTTACAAAGCACGAAATAGCTATTTGTCTCCAAAAAGTCAATTTTTTATTAGTGATACTTCTGCCTTAATTGTTGTTGCTTTCTTTTCATCTAGAAGATTTAGACATATTTCTGCATCAGAATCACTTAATTTGAACTTGAGAAAACACCAAGATGCTTTTTTTGTTTGTTTTCCTTCTTCTAATCTATGAATAAAAATTAAGTCAGAACGATGAGACCTCCTAATGCCTTGATGAATTTAATGAGAATAGATTTGGTTGGACTTTTTGTGTTGTTGTTTCTGATAATTACTTTAACGGCAGTAAGCTTCATTAACACGTATTGTTTACAAGGGTTCAAAACATGCTACAGTAAAGGGCAGCTGGAGCTTCCTCTATGCAAAATGACAACACAAGATAAAGAGCAATGGAAAAACAAGGATACTGCTGAAGGTGACATTACTTGAAGTGGTGATAC
Organism: Aegithalos caudatus; assembly: GCA_013389925.1. Classification (NCBI taxonomy): domain Eukaryota; kingdom Metazoa; phylum Chordata; class Aves; order Passeriformes; family Aegithalidae; genus Aegithalos; species Aegithalos caudatus. The sequence continues at coordinate 16,085 of WEIU01003977.1, forward strand.
ATGAAATGGATTGCTGGGAACCAAGTAGATATTTCATAGCATAATCTAAACTGTCTACCAAAATAGACATTCATCCTTATAAGCAAAAAGCAAAAATAGAATTTGGAAGTTTAGCTTCACATCCAAAAAAAACCTTATTAGCTTACACTGAGCTAAACCGGGAAGGAGAAGCTGTTCTTGTCAAAACATTACTTCTGAAGGGAGTGATGCTCTCCAAACACTATATTTTATAACCAGTTATCTGAAACTTTTAATTGCAGCTTCCTATATTTTAGCTGTTATCCTTGTTACTAGGCATAACCCACAAGTTAGGCTTGGAAATTATGAATCACCTGGTAAGGCATTTTAATTTTCATCTGTATGAGCAAAATGGATTGTATGGCAATCATAGCAGCTTGGATATGATCCACAGCCAACTAAAAGATGAAATGATTTTCAAAGGCAACACAACAAAAATCCTAGTTCTAAAAGGAGTTTATATAATGAAAGCTAAAAAGTAGAAAAATGGGTATTAATGAAGTCTTAATATTTCCTTCTGAAAATGAACTGTGTTCACTTCCAGGAAAAAAGAAATTGTAGTACAGACATAAAGCCAACCTAAAAATCCCACAGCAAAGGCAGGCAGACATCTGGTGCCTGGAAACCTTGTGATTCCCCATCCCTCAAATTATTAGTAAAATAACTGGACAGATTTAACAGCCAGGAACCTATAGTTAGAGACTGGACCCTGACAAAGTCATTTGCAGGTTCAAACATTCTTCTACCAGCTAATCTAGGTAACAGCTTGTAGCAACAGCTTAAAACCTTATAGGGCTCCTGCCAACATTTTGTACTCTGCATTTCCAAAAAGGCAGGTTTAGCCAAGCAACAACACAGTCACTCATCAGTTTAGCATGAATTAAGCTAAATATTCAGATTAATTTTCTGGATCTTTCTTGTTCAAATGCCCTCTCTTCCATGCAGATAAATCTTCAAGGAACTTGTCTACAGCAGGACCAAAAAAAGAAAGTTGGACTGGTGATCTCAATAACAGAGGACAAACACAGGAATAATTTCTGGTTTTCCCTTCCTTTCAAAATGACAGCTTCCAGTCCAACCTTCTCTGCATCATCTGCAGAACCTTCCTACAGAATCCTCCTTCACCTATGACTCCTACTCTAAAGCACTTACAGCTAGTTTTTTTGATTTCCTGTGTATGAATAATATGCTAAAACAAGCACCCTTTTCTTCCCCTTGCCTATTATATGATTATTTCCTAAAAGTATCAACTTCATTAATTTTTCCTTTCTGTAAAATTTAGCACATAAAAAGAAAATTGAATTAGCTTTAAGATCAAAACTCAGTTAATTATCCTGTGAAGATACAAACAATTTTACTGAAGTATCATGCTCTTGCTCACTATCTTACAATATTTCTAGTAATATCAGAAGCACTAGAAGAAGCTTCCTATCTCATATAGTTTGATAATCCTTAGAGAAAGCTTGAGATTTATTAATTTTTTTTTTTTCAGCACAGATCCCCATTAGCCAAGAAGGAAAAAAGACTGTCAGCGTGTTTAACAGCTGCATCTTAGCATTTTTCAGCTTTCCACAGCAAAACCATCCAATGGTGTGCATACAGACTGGAAGAAGTACTCACTGGGATCAGCCCTGCCAAGGACTTTGGGATTCTCCTGGGTGAAAAGCTGGACATGACCTGGCAATATGTGCACACAGCCCAGAAAGCCAAAGGTGTCCTGGGCTGCATCCAGAGCAGGATGGGTAGCAGGGGGAGGGAGGGGATTCTGCCCTTCCACTCTTCCCTCATGAGACCCCACCTGAAGTGTTGTGTCCAGCTCTGGGATCCCCAGCACAAGACAAACACTGAAGCACAGCACATCCAAAAGAGCAGGAGCAGGAGGGCACAAAGGTGACCGGAGAGCCGGAGCACCTCTCCTACAAAGAGGCTAAGAGAGATGAGGTTGTTCAGCCTAGAGAAGAGACAGATCTGGGGAGATGCTATTGCAACCTTTTTTGCATGAACAGATAGTAATAAGACTAAGAGGAATGGTTTTAAAATAAAAGGGAAGAGATTAGGTAGAAATATTTTAGTGTGAGGGTGGTGAGACACTGGAATGGGCCTGTCCAGAGAAGCTGAGGATGCCCCATTCCTGGAAATGTTCAAGGCCAGGTTGGATGGGGCTTTGAGCAACCTGGTCTTTTGGAAGATTCCATGCCCAGGCCAGAGGGGTTGGGACTAAATGATCTTTAAAGTCCCTCCAAATTAAACCATTCTGTGATTCTATTCTAATCAGACCACCTGGTCAAAAAGAAAAAAAAAAGCTAATTAGGTATAACCACATAAATTCTAGAGAATTACATCATGCAAGGAGGTTTTCTGTGACTATGAGATGAACTGGAAGGGGTTTTTTTTGTTTGCTCAGGAAACCTGGATTTCAAATAAATGCTTTCTCCAAATTATCTTTTTTAATCCACACATTTTGAAAAGAAACCCTAATATAGATTTTTTTTTTTCCTGACAGCAAGTTGAGTTAGTTTTTGGGAGTTCTGAAAATAAAGATGTATCCTTTTATCTACAAAAGGAAAAAATCTTTTCTTTGATACCACATTCTTTGATATAAAGCTTTGGTGATGGAATATCTATATGACTGAGTACTTGCACAAAGGCAGCAGCAATTAATAATGGCTCTGAATAGAACAAGAAGCAGTGACAAGTAGGGAAGCAAAAAACAAAAAAAAGACTGCGGTTTAGCTCTGTATGACTTGTTCTCTACAGAGAGCAGAATTTGCTATAATGAAGTACTTTAAAAAAAGCACAACAAAAGAGACAACGAAGAGTCACCATTTACATGATGCCAGAGAGAGCTGAGAGAAGTGGCCACAATGACCAACAAGAATCTGCACTGGGGAAAAGGTGATGCTGTCAGACCTGTGGAGTGGGGGAATGAGCAAGGGGGAGGTTTTCCTGTTTCACTGATAAGAAAACTGGGCTGGGAACAGAGAAAAGCAAGGATCACATAGTGATTTCTTTCTAGCTGTGGAAAGTACCTTAGAAACAAGGCAACTGATACTAAGGCAGCCTGCAAATCAGCATTTCTTTTCAGGGTCTGCTCCAGAACTCCTGCCTTACATAGGAAACAGTTACATGACCCTTACTTAAAGCTGCAGAAAGCAGAGGAGGAAAGATAAGATGATGTAGGAACATTACACAGGCACCAACCAAAATAAGCCAAGTGTTGTAACAGCTTGAAGAGCTTCCCACCCCACTCTCTCATCAAGTAGTGAAGTGCAGGGCACAGCATTTAGTAATCTGGAATTAGAAGGGGTTTTTCTCTCATTTTACGTTGAGGTAAGAAACTTAACAGAAAACTGCAGTCAGGGCAGTTTCAGGAGTGATATTTTTTAGGGGTGTGTGTTGCTGTTGCTGTTCTTTTTCAATTAAAAGAGCACTAAAAAGTGTTCTTAAGCCCCTTTTATATATTGAAAAGATGAAATAAGCTCTCCTTTATTTCTTTGTCATATTTCATACCAGTTATGAAAGTTGTCAGTTCAGTATTCTACACTTGCTGTCTTCAATATTGATCCGTCTCTTCTGCAGTGGTTATAAATTCAGGGTAAAAGCTGTTATCAAGTGTGATTGACAGGTTCTTGATTAATGAAGCCTAGTACTGAAATTGAAAACATCAGCTCTTGGCAGTATGGAGATTACTGGGTTTTACAGGATTTGCATGTTCATGGTTGTTTAAGATAACCATGAAAAGTGCCAAACGTACTTTTTCATTAGTACTGGTTGTAATAGCATAGATCTTAAGAATGCTGTACATTCCATGTAAGAATCTTCTTGATGACCTCTGAAATTGCTCTAATCCATTCCATAATCAAAACAGAATAAATAAGAGCAGATTGTGCAGGAATTTTATCAGTGAAGTTTTTGACCATGACCTGTCAGCATCTATGTTTTTTCATTTCCATGTTACAAAATAAGCAGACTTCACATCTGGTCCAAATTTTCTGCATCCCAACTTACCTGTTGCCTTTTGTCTTACCCTTGCACACCTCTGAGGAACCTGGGTCTGTTTCCTCTTGCCCCTGTGCTAGATATCTGTAGAGAACAGAACCTTTTCCCTTTACTCTCTCTTTCAAAGTGGAACAATCTCAACTGATTCAGCATCTGCTTGTCTGTCATGTGCTCCTGCCCATCCGCCTCGCTGGTTCTGCTCCAGGCTCAGGCAGCACTGTGATGTGCTGCTCCTGCTGTGGGGCTTGCAGCTCAGGGTAGAGAGGAAGAAATGTTTCCCTGACCTGCTGACAATGCTCCTGCTCCTCCTCCCAGGATGTGACTGGCCCTCTCTGATGAAAAATGTAGTGTTGGTGAGTTGTAATGCTTGCCTTAGAGCCCTTGGTGTGTCTGACAGAAGATGGTTAATACTAAAATATAATAAATTAGCTAGTGCCTTGAGATAAGGTGTGATCTTAGGCTGCAGTTTGGTGAAATATTTAGGTGCGTATCTGTGACTCTCTCTTCAGTGAAACTCAACTTTGTGCTCAAGTTCAAATGCTTTCCTTAAAAATAAAAAAGCTGAAGCAGTTTCTTAACACATACTATTTTCAGCTACATACTGTTTTGCTGTGCTGTCTGTTAACTACGTATCCACTGATGGTGCTGTCCTGTACTCAGGAAGCCAAAGTTAAAGAACCTTAACTTTAACTTACAGTGACTTTTTGATTTTTTTTCTTCTCTCTAGGTTTTGGAATTTATCTGAGCTGTGTTAAAATTATATTGATTTCAAAGCAGGTTTTATAAACTCTTTAAATGTGGATCTCATCACTATTTTACCTTTTTTCCTTTTACTTTTAATGAAGCTCTTATGCTAACAGCATCTGATTTTTAAAAAGTGAGAAGAATTTTTTATGCCCCTAGATAAACTGGGTTTTTAAATATTTTTAAGGAGATGATCTGAGATAAATATGCTATTAATAAAGCAAAAAATAAGAGTGGTCAACTGATTATGTTCATAAATTCTCACAGAGACTTTCACTGACCTTCATGCTCCTTTTTCAGTTCTATTAAACTTTCCTTTTTCTGTGTTCCCTCTTGAGAATGGGTTCCTGTGTCTCATTCTTTTGAAGGGCAAGAAGTAGAAATATGTTTTTACTGTTAAACTACTGGCTTCAGGCAGAAATAAAGATATTTCATTTAGAAACAAGGGATAGAGGGGGCAAAATAATATCACTAAGCCAAGATTTCTGGCAGAAACATATTGCAAAAAATGTAAGGCTTGAAGTGCGTTGTCCAAAAAATAAAATACAATATCTATATACGTGTTAATACAGTAACAGCTGGGAAGATCATCTTGGGAGTAGACTACTGAGTAGGAGGGAACTCTTGAGTCATCAGCTCAGTGAAAGGACAAGAGGTGATGGTTTTAAATTAAAAAGAGGGTAAATTCTCTTGGAGATAAGAAATAAATTGTTTACATTAGGGTGTTGAGGCAGTGGAACAGGCTGCCCAGAAAAGCTGTGGATAACCCATCCTTGGCAGTGTTCAAGGACAGGTTGGATGTGGGGTTGAACAACCTGGTCAAGTGGAAAGTGTCCTTGCCTATGGCAGGAATTTGGAGCTCAATCATCTCCAAAGGTCCCTTCCAACCCAAACCATTCTATGATTGCTAAGTGCTGTACCAAGGGAGTTCTGGGCTCCTTTGCTTTCTCACCCTCATCTCAAAATGAGGAATATGGTAGAAATAGAAAAAGATCATTAATAAATTCTCATAATGGAGAGTTCAAGGTCTCTCACATATTATGGAACAAATCTGCAAGCAACCTTCATGTAAGGCAAATAGTCTTACATAAAGAGGAAAGCCTTTTTGCCATTTTCAGCATAATGAAGACAGAATGGCATTGCATAAATGCCATCTTTATTAGCAGCTTCCTTACACATTTAAACTATTTTAAAAGGCAATTCTTTAAAAAGCTGCTGGAAGTCCAGCAGAGTGTAAGATAATAATCTATTTCCTCAGTTAAATATACACTACCAGGTAGACACATGCAGGGCAAAGGCCTTTTCATGGCTTCTCTGCAACCTCACAGATCTAGAAGATAGAAAGAAAGATCATAAATGTTGTATTAAATTCTTTAAAGACCTGAAACCCATTTTTTCAAGAAGACACAGGAATTTTGGGATATTTCCTCGTAATTTCAGTGAAGTAGATTTCTATGGTGCTCTTAAACCCTTTCCAAGTTAACCATTATTTAAAAGAATTTACACTACTGAAGTCAAGCATGGTGCAGACAAACTTCAAACACTCTTCAACATCTGAGTGAAAGTATGTGGTCAGCAAGTAGTGGTTACCAAAAAGCATTTCAGTGTCCCAAGAAGCAGCGTTTTTTCTAAATTTGAAGGAAAAAATACCACTAGCATAGCTGAAATTTCAGATAACCTTTTTTGTTTCAGAGCACATTGTAGATTTCCCACCCATGACAAGCCATAAAGATTATCTGTGGCAAAAAGAAGGGTCAGAATTTTACCCAGATATGCATATCCTCTACAATGCACAGGAGCTACTTTTCCAGGATGTTTAACTACTTTCCAGAGGCAAAACTACTTGTTATAAAAAACAGGTATTTGAAGGATAAGCAGTAAAAATAAACAGGAAAAAAAAAAAAAAAAAAAAAAAAAAAAAAAAAAAAAACCAAACAAGTCCTAGGTCCTGTTTAACTGAAAAAAAAAGGGAGGGGGAAATGACTTCACTTGGATCTTGTCAGGCTGTAGAGATTGATGAACATAAAAGCAAAACTGTTTTGTATCACCAGTGAGATACAAGAGTTTGGTTGGCATTGGATTGGGTCAGGAAACAATGAAAGTTAATTTTCAGTGTCAGATATAAGAAGCATCTGCATCTTTCTATAGATATGGAAAATATTTTCATGTTTCTCAGCAAAAGCATCATTACCTAACTGTGCCCTCTGCCAGCTGCCACCAGCCTTTTGAACAGGCTGAAAGGAAAAATTCTTGTAACTTGTAAACAAAAACTTGTAAACAAAAACATAGGGAGAGCAAAGCTGGAAAAAAGCTGCAGTATTCAGGCCACCTATGTTTTAGAGTGGATTTCAAAACACCTCCACTCATTGACCTTGTATTTGCTGGCTTTCTCTGAGCTGTCACTTGGCCACCAAGAGAAATCACCACTGTTGATCATGCAGGTTATGCAGCTAATCTAAGCTAATACACTTCCTTTCTCTACCTGTAAAAACCTTTATGCACTTTGTACCTACACAGGCAGGTTGAAGACACCAGCAGACAAGCATAGAAGAAGGAAAAAGCAAAATATTTCTAGAGTTATAAATGGATTTCTGCAATTGTTCTGCCAGAGATAACTACCAGCCAACAAATGCATGCAGTAATCACTGTTCAAGTATCTTAACAGTTATCTAAAGGGAATAGTGGATATTTAGAACCAAATATAGTGAAACTTGCATAGTTACTAAGACGCAATTTGATCCCTGCATCTGACACACTAAACTACAAGCAAGCTACGAGAAAAGTTTGGCCATTGCATGATAACTTGGGGATAAATTCCACCACAAAGGAAAGTAATTCTCTTAGGGATACAAAATACTATGAAATCTTCCCATCCTTGTAGAAGTGCTAAGTTGGACTGAGCTAAGAGGAGGATACACATAACCCCTGCACTCAATTACCTCTCAGATAACAACATGCCTGTACACTAAACAACACAATGTATTTTAACACAGAAGATCACTCATTTGTAAAGAGAATTAATTCCTCTGGGCATTACAGAGGTTAGGAAGCAGTATGACCATGTGCATCTCAGCAAATAAGGCAGTGCAGTAGCAGGGATCACCAGGTCAAAGTTGTTTGAAGCTGAGGTCCAGAGACATCCACGACATGTCATTTTTAGGTTTTATGTCTAAATAGATTTAGGCCAGTCCCCTAAGCAGAACATTGACACACATGGACTGTTAGAAGCTGCCCTGAGACTCCATCATTGATTTAAACCTTCACATCTACAAAAGAGTCCAAGCACATTGAATGAATCCCTGGAGCAGACCTGTGGTTTAATGTCCCCAAGAGGAAGTTACTCCATGGGAACTGAACACCACTCTTTGATCTGATCAAAAACCATGTGGGAATGACACTGGGAGATGCAAAGAGACTCACTGCAGAGCTAAGCTGCTGCTCAGAGCCAAAATGCTAACACAGAAACAGGCAATGCATCTTCTAGTGATAGCAGCTGGAATGATTCTGTACAAACTACATTAGGAAAAATGCAATTATAAGCTGCTATGAACTATTACATTTTAATTAAAATAAATTTAGAAGAAATATAGGACAAAATTAATTCAGTATTTTGTAATATTAGCACGACGTATTCAATCATGCAGCAGCTCCCTGGAGGTCTGAGTTTTGAGTTTTTTTCCAGTCTTCTTTTAGTTTCCTCCTCATCACTAGTTTTGCATGTTCAGGATAAAACCTGAAAGCCACATCATATCCTTCATCATTACTGTTAATAGCATTTGACAAGAAATGGAAGAATACTTTTTTTCTGCAGAACATTTTTTTGCATAAGAATTGTTTATCAGGGACATCTTTTTAAACAAGCCTAGTAAGTAGTGATAGAAAATATGGGGGTTGGGGGAGCAACAGCAGAAAAATAAAGAGAAGGTCTGACAGCTGGATATGTTCTATGCCATCTTCTTTCATCCTTGATTTTCAGGGACAACTAACATCCAACTAGGGGAAAAAATATGATTTTAGTATAGGCTCCTCAGAAGAGGTTGAATAAATTGGCTTTTACTTTTTAAAATCAGTTTAAAGAAGTGTTTACCATGTTGCTACTAAAAGCTTTTGGAAACCAAAAGTATGCTTTCAATTGAAAGAAAAAATCTTTTCCAACAGAAACACATTTAGGTACACATTATTGTTACAAAGCCAATGGCAACGTGAACACTGAAGAGACCAGCATATCAATGTTACTGCAATGTGTCTTGATAGTCCCAGCTCCAGGGAAGACCACTGTTTTAGTACATTTTAAATGTAATAGTTTCAGAAAAAGGCATTTACACCAAATACAAATTATTCTACTTTCTCCTTCTAAGTGACACCATCAGATTTTCTTCTGTCAGACCTGAATACACCTTCTGACTATTAAAATGCAAGTCTCAAGATAGGCATCCCACCCTCACTGTCCCCTGCAGCATCCCAGCTTCATTCCAGTTCACCACCCCCTTCCCAGCTGCACCCTGCAGACCATTTCACAGCAGCTCATCAGGCCTCATTTCCTGTGTGTCTCATGCTTGCCTCACCAGTCAGTGCTTAGAAACACCATAAGAAAGGGGATTCTTTATTGGCTTTAGATAATGATGACTTCAACTAACAACAACTGACTGAAGATGACACTCAAGTTTTTCTATGTTGCAAACCATCCTTGGCAGTATTAAGAAAATGCCACAAAACTTCTAAAGAAGCTGAGCAAGAGCCAGCACTGAATTGGGACAAAACAAAGCAGGAACTTGTGCTTTCAAGTGATAGTTTTGAAGAAAAATATTTGCTGTTGTCACATGAGATGGCTTAGGAGAAAGTGTTTACTTGGGCCAATAAAAACACAACTGATTCTCCCACACTGACTTAAAGTATATCAGGGCATTTACAGCTGCTGCTTCCAGGTGCATTGCAGACCTTTGAAGATGACATGCTGGCTCTTTCACTTCTAGACCAGATGCGGCAGCATCCAGCAGCAGCTTGGGTCACTGTGTATTGGGGCAGCAGCTGGCAGACAAGATGATGCAGGTGACAGTGAAACCCATGTGACTGAATGGAGCATTTTGCAGAAACACAACACACTACATTCTACACGTTTAAAATAACGTGAAAATGGAAGTGGTCCAATATCACTTAGGATTAAAATAAAGCACACAAGTTTCCCATGAAAAGTAGTGAGGCTAGGCTGTAAGTCACCACCCACAATAGACACTGGAAAGATGTGGGATCCAGCAACACTTCTATCAGCAAAACAACACCTAAAATTCAAAAAAACAACAAATCCTCTTCAAAAAAGACCCCCTACAAAAGTATCTGGGGAGACAGCAGCTTGCAGGAGAGGAATGATGCAGAGATATAATCCCACACACATAACAACAAAGGATATCAACACATGTTGCCCTTACTGGAAAAGGACACAGAAGGGTAGATCTGGTTCTGGCACCTGGAAGCTTTGCAACTGAGTCAAGCAATTGCTCTTTCCTCTGTGCTTTCTACAGATGGCTTGCAGTGACAGTGCCATCCTATGCCACTGCCAAGCCAAGTGTTTACCTCAAAACCACCCAACAATCCTCTGCTACACGCCTCACTCCAGTGTGCTCAAATCTTCCACCAGTATCCACCACATATAGCACAGTATTTTATGGATGAATTGCAAGACTCCAAAGATGTGATACATGATGCTATTCATTGTAAGAAGAAAGTCTGAGCATTTTTTACACTCATCCTTCACTCTGTAAACTAACCTGTGAGCTCAGCTAGAAGAAATTGAAGTAATGTCTTCTCCCTGTGCTACAGTAAAAGAATTCAGATTTTAATTTAACATGTGACCTTCCTCAGTGAAGGACAGCAACTCGATTCTGTGATTGAAAGAGCAGTATTTCACTTCACCATTTATGTCTGATAGATGGTATTGCAATGACATTGATTTAAAATGGGAAGCTTTTCTATTCTCAGTGGACAAAGACAATCATCACAAATGTCACCTACGTGACACACTTCTTTCCAGGCCTCAGGTAGAGAGGAGCTCTCAAAAACAGCTGAAATGACATAACAATAGCAAAAGCATATAGTTGTGTCTAGAAAAGAGACATCAACACAAGTAACCATTTCAGACTGCCAGCGTGCCCTTGCATTTGTACGAGGTGACACTGAACCATCCTGACTCTTCAGCCAAGGAAGTTCTCCTAACACATACTGATGTAGAACAATCCTGACTCAGCATTTGTTATCCAGTTTCAGCACATAAACCAGGTCTCTTAACCCCCTTCCTAACACTACACTCTGCTAAACTCCTCCAGGTATTTGTTTTATAATCTCAAAGTTCATCAATTACACTAACTCCCTGTGACACGAACCTACATGGTCCTTTGCAGGAACAACTGCAAAGATTGTATAGATTACAAATTTTCTAGAAATGCACGGTACAATTTTAAATAAGAAAAGCCTTTACACTAAAAACAAAGTAAGTTATTCCCACCTCAAGCACTGTGATACACATCTGACATCTGCATCTCCAACACCTTCCCTTATTTTACAAGGATGGAAAGAAGTATTTAAGAAGGTAATAAACACATTAATCTGCCACTGAAACAGTGAATTTTAACTGTTCACATTTTGTATATGCTGGAAGGCAAGTCTCAGAGAGACTAAAGAGCTGAAAACAAAAACAAATTACATCATGATAATAACTTTTCAGTTAATAAATTTGTTTGCTCTTGCTTCCTCAAAGAGCACCACTGTGGTACCAGTAGTTTGACATCAAAGAAAAAAGTAAACTGAATAAATGCAAGACTTTTCAGAATGAACTACACAAATAATTCGGTTACTTCTTCAAGTGCACTTCATATTTTATATACAAAAGAAGAAAAAATGCATATGCTGTATCTTAAAAGCATTTTCCTTGCATTCAGTGCACATCTTAAATTTTAAGATTCAAAGAAAGGTAAATTTTACCTGTAAATGTATAAAAAGTTGTAATCATATTTCATGTACATTTCAGCCACCCCCCCCAGGTATACCAAAGAAGAGGATCTGATGGTCTTGCTCAGCCCAGAAGTAATAAATCTTTCTGGATATGATAGCCCAAAAAAGGTTTGAACAGAAAAACTAATTGAATAACTTAACCTTGTGAGGGGTAAGGAAGAACAGTGTCATTAAAACTACACTTTTAACATGTGAGAAAGCACTTCCCTTCACCCTGCTCCTTTTCAGAGTCTGTTTGTACTTAGTGATTACTGAGACTCCCAGAGTTATTCTGAGTTATTACTGAGACTCTCAGAGGAGAAACAGCTGTGGCATCTACAAGCCCAAGTTTTTTCTTCCATTATGGCAAAACTGTCATGGCATGTGCAAAGTGCCCAGACTGATCCTTTGGGAAGTACATTAACTCAGGGTAGGATATTGTTGAGATGCACCACCACATCACTCATGCAAAAATGGTGCACTCCATTAAATGGAAACTGTATCACCAAAAATGTTACCTGATGGCACAATCTTATCACAGAAAGCATCAACCAACCACCCAAATGCAGAGGTGATCCTGCTAACGTGAGGGCAAAGTTTAGGACATTATTCTCAATGACTAATGGACAAGATTCTGTACCCTTCTGGATTTGACATCCCTAGCAAACAAGCTAGAAAAGAAAACAAAATTCATTTAAGGTAAGCTGACATGACAGATACAGACCAAAAGTAAGTGTGGGCAAGATTTGGAGTTCTGATTTTCCTAAGGTACAACCAAACTTGCAAACCTAGAGTTGTGAGCAGCAAGTCTCAGTTCAATTTGTCCTAATCATGCCTTGCAGATACCAATTCATTAGTCATTGTTACTGAAGAAAAAATAAGTAATACCTATCCTGACAAAGTATCACAAGATTTAAAGAAATCAAAAGCCAATGGTAAATCTCAAGAAGTAATAAAAACAGGTTAAAGAAATGGAGAAAATACAAACCAACTAAAAGTGACAGGGCAATGAGAATTCCCTACAGCTCATCATTCAGGAGAGGTCTGTACCTCAAACACGCATCAGGGATTAATTTGTGACTTCTGTTTTGATTAGAAAGCTTTTTATACAAATTATGCTTCACCTTGGAACCAGTCAAAATGTAATGCAAGTGATTTTCTGCATGTCTTTGGGGATGCATTGACCTAGTTAGCTATCTAATGCAATTTTTGGCAATTGCTTAAGTCTTTTTCTTTGTGTTGTTTAGTATTAATTTTTAAAGAGACTGTGAGAGTGTTACTGTGTCTTTGCATGGCAGCTCAGCTGACACACAGAGAGCACAGGAACAGACTCCACTGACAGTGCTGGGTTTCTAAAACACTCTGGAATGGTATTGCAGCACCCTAAGGTTGTGAAAGAATACATGTCAAACACCAGCTTCAAATGCAACAGTAAAGCCAGCTGAGGCAGATGTCTGAGACAGCCCCTGTCCAACACCATCTGGTTGTTCCAGACTTGTGTGAGACCTACAGACCACAGAGAAATCCTCCCCACAGCATCGATGATCTGACCACAACATGGAGACAATTTGTTGTAGTTTCACCTGCACAGGGATTACCCAAACCAGCCCCCAAACAAGGATGTACAAGAGAATGTCACCCTGAATGGAGTCGGACTCTATTCAAGAACCTTGGAATAACAGCCTGAACACTGCTTAGTTTAGCAGCACCCACTTGGGTACGTTTGACAGGAGTGTCGGTGTGAAGCCAGCTTTGTCAACATCCACGCTTGGAGCTTCTGAAGAGCTTCCACCCACAGCTGGCACACACCCACTGCCCTCCCTTCCAAGTGCACACAGCTCATGTACTTCAACTTCAAAGACTGAGGATGGTTTAGTATTGCCAGGGGTACTTGTGGGAATCCCATCACAAGCTTCAGGCAACCTTTAGAAACTACCTTTGGTGCCAGGCCCTTGTCTGTTCATTCACTGTAAAGTGGGATTAGTAGAACTTCACTGCATAAAGGATTTTGAAAATACAGTTGTTCAGAACTCAAGAGATGGATAATTTTTATATAGAAGCATTTCCTAATCATATTGCAAAAGAACAAATACTTTTTCTGAAACAGACTGAAGAACTTTGTTAACAGGAGACAAATCCTACCAAAAAAAAAGTGTTCAGAAACACCAAATTAGTTGCTGTAAACTTTTGGAAAACTTAGTTATTACCCTAAAAAAAACCAACCAGACGAAATGCATAAGAATACCTGAAAAGATGAAAAAAAATCAGATTTTAAAAAAAATAGAATTAAACAGTTGCATTCCATACTGGAGTTATTCTATGGCTAGCATTTAAATATGCATGATGTACTAAAAGTTTACATGTGACCAGAAAGTTTCATGGATAATAAACCCAAAATCACCAGAAACTAGGATGGATGGATGGATAGATAAATCGATAGACAGACAGATCTGTGATATTTACTTAGGTAAAATACCATACATGGTCAAGTCCTGCTCTTTCCTAAACACTTATTGTTGATTCTTGCTGAATCAAGACATAGCTAATGGAACTACAGAAACAAACACAAGTAGAATTACAGACGATTTAATGCTTTTATTTCCATTAAAATGTGAACACTTCATTTATTCATGTCCTTCTAACATTACTGCTGAAAACTCTTTTGATACTACCAACACATGCATTTTTTTTTAATTAAAAAAACTCAAATGTGCCACTATCTGCCTGCAGTCACTTGAGCCCCTTATTCATCTGTAGTGAATGAGACAAGAACAGTCCTCTAGCAGCACATTTATTGCCAACAGAAGATGCCATGTAACAGTGATAGTAAATGGTGTAGGCACATTCCATAGGTGAATGGAATACCTACAGTATATGAACTATATTGTATCTCAGAAATGTGCTGAAGTCAGAGGACTTGATACCTTAAGTCTATTCTCAATTCTACCAGAAATTAAATCACACTGCCTCAACTATTCATCCTGTAAAACAGCAAGCTGATCTTGATCTCTCATAAATGAAGCTGAGTAACCTATAGGCTATCCAGTACCCAGGGGAAGAGTTATAAGAGGAACTGAAACCTTTATTTCCTCATCTTATACACCCCCTGTCCAAAACACTTCAAATGGAAGAAAATTGGAGAAAGTGGTTTGCTTGAGATACTAAGTTTGGTTCCATGCTGTGCTTCCCAACAGTTCACCATCACAGTGCAATTTTTAGAGTTCAAAAAGAAATGCTTTTTTTTAAGAAGAGAAGAAAGGGCAAAATCTTCCTGTTTTAAGGCTCACCAGTAGCTCCCAATTACAGGCTACTTTACTGAACACAAATCTTTGCTGATGTATTATAACAGTGGTGGTGCAGTTACTGTAGTAATAGAGGTTCTTACACATTGTTACTAAGAAATATAACACATAGGAAAATATACAGAGACCTTACAGGCTACACCAAACACTCTCTCCTCTCACTACACAGAAAAATGAATCACTGAAAAAAACCCCACACAGACACTCCCTAAAGAAAAACAAAAGTCTGTACACGTCATGTAATTAAATCTTTTAAGTAATCCACCAGCAATTTTTTTCTCCCAATTGACATTTAAAACCTTCCTGAATGAATTTAAATGTCAAATCCAAGTTTATTCTAGAGGTGAAGTTTAGCTATAATGCTTTAGTTCAATTCAGGTCCTAAAGACACCTTCTATTATAAAAGGTATTTATATGTCATTCAAGGCTTATATTCTCAATGGAACTCAAGTTGCAGATAACACTTTTCCCTTTGCAGCTACTTCAACTATTAGAAGCTGCTACAAGAAAAACAAAACAAAACAAACTTGAACTATGGTGCTTATCACCATGGCAACAAAATATTACACTTTTGCATTTGATATCATACAGGATTTATACAAAATTGATGAATAGTTATCTAGTGTTATGTCTTACAATTAGAACTCAAAAATTTTATCTAATATAACACTAATATCCCAATATTATTATTACAAAATATAAGCAAAAATTGGTTCTAAGACTGATTTCAGCATAAAATTATATTCAATTTTGCAAAAACATTTAAAACTTAGAGGGAAAGTCTTATCACCAAATAAAATTAATATATTCAAGAAGAACCAGAGGAGGAAAAGAGACTTTGAAATTATCCAAGTCATGATAAAAGAAATCTGCTTTGAAAGTGCTGGGCTAAAATTGAACACTTCTCTTCAGATTCATTAGGTTTCAAAATACATGTAGGGAAAAGGTATACACAGGTTTTGCAGGTTAATTATTCTGTACTGAAGTTAGGGAAGAAAAGAACATAAGCTTATCATCAGGGCAAAAGAGTGCAAGCTTATTAAATCTACATTTAAAAAAAATCCTCTCAGCTGAATTTGAAAACCAGTTTCAACTGATAAGAAAAAAAATATAAAATCAAAGCATATTAGAAGACCTTATTTTAAAATATTTCTGTGATGCCACATCTCTTAACATATCCATTATAAATTGCAGTCTAGTAAAATGCATCTACATTCATCATAAAAGACCCATGAAGGTTTTTCCGAATTCATGTTTCTAATGTATCTGCCTGCATCTGAATGGAGAATATCTTGGCGTCCATCAGCCACATTTGGGAGGAGTTGTTGAAGACAGAACAATACAGACCAGATGATATTTTGTGTTTTGAGCCAGGCTGTCACAGCACACCAGACCTGGCTGCAGACAGTAGGGAATGCTTCCTGGATCAGAACAGAATACTGAACTGTGTGATAGCATCTCAAATTTGTAAAATACAGACAATTTGCCTTGACATAACTAAATAACAAAAGAATAAATACTATCTCCTCTGTAATGCTGCTGGGTTACACTACAGTTGCATTCAAATATAGAATAAATGAAGCTATATTTAAAAATGTGTCTTTCTGTTTATTTCCAGGATTTACATCTAATACTGCATGACAACGTATTATCATGATGCAGCCTTGGAGTACATACATTATTTCTAGGCTTACAAAATCATTCATCAACCATAATTTGGAGCCTTTATTCATAGATTTATATAATGTAAAACCAGCTGTTTTTCTGTAATAAAGTACTGAACACCAAGAGCTTCTTTGGCTCCCAGCAGCTCAGATATCCAAAGCCCTTTCCTCAGGTCTTGATTGCTCCTGCTATATAGGAACTGAAGCACAAATCCATCATCCTAGTACCACAGGCAGCAATCAGTTGGCACAAACCCTATGTCTTTTCAAGATATTTCATCTATAGTATTTGAGTAGTTAATACCAATTATTTGAATTATCAAGGACAGCCACGTGAGCACCCACTGTGATGAGGGAAATCACTGTGTACCTGCGTAGATAATACCAGAATCTCTGCTAATTTAGGCTGATATTTTCACACAAAATATTCTCAGGCTACAACTTTCAGAAAATCTTGACTGTTTTTGCAAAAGAAGACATTATGAAATCTGACATTATATCAACTGAAAGATCCAGTTTCAACCATGGACTAGTACCACATTTTCCCATCCTCCTAAATGAATTAGAGTTCCTGTGAAGTTCTACCACAGTATTGCACAGAAAATCAAAATGTGTGAGTGACCAAAAAGATACCACTTGTTTTTTTATGTATGCACACTATGCTTTAATAAGGAGAATTTTTGGCTGCAAAATATAATCTTTAATATACTAATTAAGCTTCCCATACTCCCTTCTTAAAGAGACAAAATTCCACAGATACTGAATCTTGAGTCTTCTGTAATCTAGCCTATGGATTTGGGGAAGATTTGGAGCACAAAAAACAGCTTGAATGATATATGTATGACAGGGCAGTATGATTAATTTGAGGCAACTCACTCATTAATAGTATTTGAGTATTCTACAATGGATTGTTCTAATAATGTGTTTCAATGGATGTGAAGCTCTGAACAATCTAATCTAGAATGAAATGATGTCTCCGTTGTTTTCCTGAACTCTAATTAGAGTAGGATAAACACTTCTCATTATGTTCTACCATATTTATTTGCAACCTGCTATCCCCTACCCACCCCACTAATCTCGTGATCTTTGGTAAATACTGCTTTAATTTATCTTCTGATAAAAGACTCTTACGCCTCTTGTCTCTTGAGTACTACTAAAAATAATCATTTCACAAGCACTAAAATCTTAAAATCTTGGCAAATTATGAAAGATGCAAATGTAATAAGTATCACCATTTAGATCTATTTAATAAAATCTACTTGAAAAAAGATTTGTATATATGCAGATTTTATATGTATCTTTACTAGGCACCATGAGAAAAAGGAAAAATTAAAGGAGGGAAAAAAATATATATCAGAAAGAGCTTACAATTCAAAAATTTTAAGAATTAAGTATGGGGCAATACAGATGTATTTTTCTTTAATAAAAATCTTGGAATTTTTTGGCTATGAAATGTACTATTCTGCAACTTCCACCTTTATCTTAGACCAGCAACAGTCAGAACCACCTACATTTTAAATTTGCTTTTATTGCCATAGAAACATATATTTGCTTTAACTAAAAAGGAAGACTTCTGGCTCAATCATCTACTGTCTATATCACACACCACAGAAGACATAATTTATTCATTTACACATCCATACTTGCATACTTTTAACATAAACTACATCCACCTCAGCTACTATGAAAAATCACATGTGCTTTGTGTTAGATAAGATAGTTATAGAACATTTATATTAGAATTAATTACTTCAATCTACTCTATATAAACTCAAAAGGAGAGAACTGCTTTAAAATTATTTATGTTCTTAAATTAATCCAATTTCAAGTATACTTTTGCTGACTTTTACCTCAATAGCAATGAGCAATCATGCACCATTTTATTAAATACTTGTAATTAAACCTTTCCGTGTTGAGATGGAAAACAGGTCAAAACACATAGACGAAAATGGTATTTTTGTTCTCTTTAAAGTCACTGACACCAAGGAGAACGCACAACAATAAATGAAAGACATTAAGTGCTAATAAAAACCCAAATATATTCATGCAGTTTTAGTACCAAAAGAAAGATCTAAACTATTTCTGTAAAGTACTAAAGTGGTCTTCTACAAGGCAAAGAAGTTCCTGAAGTCCTCACAGCACCCAGCTCACGTGGGTTTGGGCACACAGACAGCCCATGACCAGCACTGGGCTCCCACCAGCCCCTACCCACCTCTGCAAAGCCACCAAGAGAACAAGGCTAATGTGTGTTACAGCAAAGATGCTTGTTTTGTAAACCCACTACACTAAAATGTGAAATGGGAAAAGCAGTCACTCCACCAGGAAAGGCAGAAAACATGCACCTTGTTCAGGTGAACATATTTAAGCTGTCACATGCAATACAGCAACTTGAGCTCTCAGCAATTCTTAGCAATTCTACAATCTCTTTGCAAGAAGAGTAGGGGGAAATAACAGCACGTAAGCTTTACCAATGCTACGTTTGAGCCTGAAGTCCACTCTCTAAGGGAGGAATTGAATACTCACTAGGGGTGGCTGGGAAAAGGAAAACAATTTTCAAGTTCCCCCAACATTGAGTTACAGAACTACAGAAGTTAGAAATCAGAATTCTAAATATAACTCACAATATTGGAGAAAAAAAAACCCCTTTCATTCAGAAATCACCATGGCTGCACTGCAGGAGAACTCACTTTGACTAGATAACAACGTTTTCTGTGACTTTTGGCAAATAGTTGGATATCCATAGATATTAAATTACTCTGGCTTAGAAAACATTACTTCTTCTTAAAAAGAAATACACAACAATAAAAATGTTCAAAACCACCATTATCCATAAATGCAATATTTACCTCTGACTATTCTAACTATTCAAAGGAAAAAAAACATACACAAACTGACCACTAAAGGAACAGTGGAGTTGCTCTCCTCATAGGAAAAAGACATTTAACAGCATAGTGGTTTCCTGAGGGGGAAAAGAAAGTGCTAAAAAATGACTGGTGTTTTTTTGTGAAGTAATTGTTGATGGTAGGGGTGGGATTTTTGTTATGGAGAAGTTGGTTTGTTTTTTTTCAGGAAAAGAAAAGCCTGAAAACAGGGGTGGAGAGGGACCAATCATACCAATTTTTAAAAAAAAATTATGTAATTGTTCTCTCAGTTGGTAACTGAGCTAGTCAGAGCTTTGTTTGTGCAGGTATTTCTAGAACACAACTGAAATACTGTTAAATATTTGTGAAAGCCATGATTTCCAAAGAATCCATAGAATCATGGCAAGAAGAAAGTCTAAACTAATTAGGAAAATTATTCATTGTTAATTATTCATGCAGCATTAGTTATCTTGTGCATGCACACATGCTTCAACCATATAAACCCTCTCAAATCTAAATGGACATTTTCCAGGAGACTTGTAGCATTTTAGAATAGAAATAGGGTAAAAAATTCCTTGAAAATACTTCAGTTATAGAAACACCCCCAAAAATGAGTAAGCCGCCGGACACATTCAGTCAGATGATAAAGGGAAGAGGTTGTGCTCACCCTTCCTGTTCTGGAGTGAAATAGCACAAAGTGAAAGCTCTGTCCTAGGAATTTGGCTCAATAGCAAGGCTAACATAGTACAGTTGCTAAGCATTACAATGGCTTAGGGGATACTACTAAAAAATCCCCAAACACTTGACCAAAAAGGAAAGCAGAATTCTAACTTTTTCTTGTCCAAAAAATTATGAATAAAACACAATTCTGAACCGGTTTAACCTTTGTAAAAACTACAGTCAAACAGAATTAAAGTAAAGAACAATCTGTTCCTTATTTCCTAGATGAAAGCACTAGGTCCAAATACATTTTCTAGTCAAATAGCCAAGATGGAAGTACCATACAATTTTTCATTTTTTTTCCAATAGTAGAATCCCAATAACTTGCTTTCTTAACATAGGGAAAGCCCAAAAATATTTGTGTAAAGGAGCACAGGTAGTTTGGAAATCCCAGCAGCAACATACACAGCAACAAAGCTTTTGTTTGGTGTTTTGTTTTTTTTTTTCAAATCCCTCTTCAGTCAAACAAAACATAATCCACATATGGCAGCATGTCAGTTTTGGTAGATGTCACATTGGTTGACAAGATTTACCAAAATGTTCAGTGTTATAAATAATTATGTAGTTGTTGGCTTTCACTATTATGTATTAGCTTTTGCAAATTATTATTAATCACAATGATTTTGATGTAGCACAGTTTGTAATCACTTTTAACTGTTTTTGATATAGTATAATTTGTCAGCTTTTGTGGCCAATGCCCTAACCATGTGTAGATTACATTTATATTAGTGTGATAAACATATAATGTAGTTTAGGCCTTTGCAAAGCATTAAAATAGAAACTATGTGTTGTGCATTATAATGTGAACTTCTGCAGAATGCTTTTAGTTTTGTAACTAACTGACAATAGTGAGAGTAACTCAGATAAATTTGTGGAAATAGCTAAAACTATCTGTATGATTAGATAACATTGAAGGAACCACACAGCCAACATGGAAAGAAAGGATGTGAGGACTCCTGCCACTAAGCCTTCAACTATCAATAACTCACTGTTTGTAGCTGTGAGGAAATGCCATATACATTGTGAGAAAATGGTACACACGACTCCCAGAAATCAAATCTACACTATTGCATGACACGTCAGGGGTCAAGACAAGCTAAAGAAGTCCTGGAACATGTAAAAGAACTCTAGGGAATGTTTGCATATGTATAATCTTCATGAATATGCATTTGATCAACGCAATGAAAAAGTACATAAGAAGAGTTGTTATGGTAAACTGGCGTCCATCTAGCTCCAACTATGCACCCAGCACTGTAAAAGTCCCTTTTTATCCCCTATTAAGCTTCTAAAATTTTAAAAGAGTGAGTCTTGTTTCTCACAAGTGCATGAATACTTTAGAGCAATTACCAGGCAGTGTGCAAGGACAGCTGCTTATTTTGAATCAAACTCTTCAGGTTCACTAGAAGAACAAAGTGTCTAGAAAGCAGGAGAGAGGAAAAAAATCCAAACACCCAATGCTATTATTTTAAAAGAAAAGAAGATGATGATGGACAAAAATCAGGCAGACAATACCTTGGTGAAGGTCTCCAGAAAGAACAAAGCTTGATCATACTGGAGGAGACTTGAACCTGGCCTTATGTAAAAGAAGTAAGTGCAAACACTGATTATTACCCTTTTTCCTCTCTAATGGTTTCTTCTCATTAACAAAATACTTCAATTTAAACAATCTTTATAAACACTATGTTCAGCTGAGTACTGAATCAAAGAACAACTACTGCTGTTGCTGAATCATTAACATCTGCAAGGTGGACCAAGCCCCACCCTTGTGCAAAGTCTGTCACATAAAAGGCTGCAGAGGAAGACTCAGCCCTGCACTTATGTAGGTCATATAACACTGCAAAACAGCATTATTTATTTTTTAAAATTTATTTTAATGATTATACTGAAAAGGCTAAAGCAGGACCAATAGATAAAGACTTCCCAGCTACCTATCTGCAGCATTTATGTATAAATATTGTTATTAAAATCCTTAAATCTATTTTAGTTTATTCACTAAGTCTGAGAGCAAAGCAGTAGCAAGATTATCTCCAATTCTTGCCACAGAACCTGCTCTAAGAGCTAGCTCAAAGAACCATAGTACTAAGCTTAGCAAAGTGTTAAAAATATTCCTTCACAGTCTACAAAAACATTTCCTCCCATACCCACTAGCATTTTCACACAACACTACATTTTGTCTGAATCCCAGTTGCATGTAAACAGGAGGCTGAAGCAGGAGAATTTGATTTAGAATTGTGTATTCAGTGCAGATGCTGGATTCAGCAGAGAAAGGATGAAGAACCAGGCCTTCCCCCCACCCATTCTAATTAACTGAACCCTTGAATACCATTAGCAGCTCTAGAGGCACTGTAATTTTATTACTCCTTAAGAAAGATATACATGAATAGAAAAGTAGATCTACAATTTCAGATGTGAAACAAGCACATTAGTGTAACTATGCCAGTAAAAAAGCAAATCCAAAACACAAATGTGCTCTGAAGGCAGTGTCTGCCCACCTCTCCTACCAGAGTATGCAGGGAATTTAAAACCATTGTTTCCCATTTCTAACACAACCAAGCTAGCACTGCTGGCACCCCAGTTCACACCCAAAGTGCCCTCCAGTACACTGTTTTCTGTTTCTTTTACTATTACTCACGTTATACACATCCACTTTTTGGTTTTTTGACCAAGAATACTCCCCCCAAGCCCAAGTTCAATTTTGCAGAAATATTTTGTTCAGCTTTCCCAAAATGGCATCACACGCCACACTATTTTTGGAGGTTTTCCCTGACTGAGGAACAAATGTAACAAATGTTGTTTAAAGTTTATGCTATTATATAGAAGGCTTTTGATAACAGGCCAAGTTATACAACTAAGCACTACTTCTAGAAAATCCAAGAAATTAGTCTAGTTTACCACTTTCCAGCACTGAACCGAGCTCTGAGAAGACATGGAAACTGGGGCCAGAAGCCATTAGCTTCTAGCAACTGATCTAGGTCAAGTCATTTGGAATAACTTGTTAAGTCCAAAAATAAGTAAGTTTTGTTTTAAAATAAATAGATACTTTTCCATAAATTGGATTTTCTGTAGCTATCCCTAACAGACAAAAACATGAAACAGAGATAATTATAACACTCGAGCACCAGCCAAAAATTTCTAAATTTGGCTGCCCATATAAGGAAATATTCAATTTTAAATTGTCAAAGGGGCAGGGGGAGGAAGCACAGGGATTTGTTTGTTTTTGTAGCATAAGTTACAAATTCCTATTCCCTTGGACTTGACTGAAACACACTATACTTATTCACAGCCTCTTCTTTAGACAGTTTTTGATTTAGAAAGAACTGATAAAAGGATGTTAATTAGTAGTCTTATTCTTCCAACATTTTTTCACTCTGAAACCTATTTCTTCACTGAACTTGTTCCTAAACAAAGCATGGGGAACAGATGAATGTTCAGTGATGCATTCCAATACTGTTTTCAGTCCCACAATGAAGCTTAGAAGAGCAGCAGTTCTGGACTATACAAACATCAGCAAATTCAGGTTCAATTTGTGAACAATATAATTTAGCTTAAAGCAAATTCATTATGCTCAAATCTATTATTGAACTGATAAGGGATGAAGTATTTTAAATTTTATTTTCCAGACTTGTACCTTGAATTTTCTGTAGGCTTCAGAGGTTGTGACTTAATAAAATGCTTATTAACACTGTCAATAAAAAGCTAAGCGTGCTTCCAGAAATTTTATAGTGGATCTAAAGTGGGGCAAAGAAACAGAACTAAACATGAAACTGATTCACTGCTTTTCAGTGCTTCCCTATTCCTACAGGAAGTTCAAACAAGTTTTAATATTCCTGCCCTTTTGGACTACCATACATGAAATCTCTCTGGAAATCAGGTAAAGCAGAGCTTGTTCTAAAACACACAACTGACCTGTGATTTTCAGACTGGCCATTAACCACCATTTCCAGATAAATGCTCACTTTATGCCTGTACATTGAAAACCGAGGTGAAAGATTAAGGAATTGGTTTTGGCTATAAGCCACTGAAGCAAGGCTAACTTGAAACACCCTGCCAGGTAAACAAGCTAACAGCAGGATTCAGGTATAATCAGAGCTCTAAGATACCAGAAACAACCTATTACTTTTAAAATATAGCAGTCACATTTTTGTACAAGGCAAAAAAACCCCAATGATTTTTATAAATTACATGTCTCAAATTCCTATTTGCAAGAACAACTTAGCTGTTTAAAAAACTTTAAGGATGAAAGGGAACCAAAAATCTTATATCTCTCTATTAATTGTTTCATACAGTAATTCATACTTTCAATATTCCTTGCCAAGCTGTGTAGGTTTTTTTCTTGTTATCTGATTGTACACTAAATATAGTTAGTATACTTTCTCAAGATCAAATGTCTCCATGCATTGTATGAATTTTGCCTGCATTGTATGAATTTTAATTATCCAGGAGAGATTTATAATGGGTTCAATTCCAAACAAATTCCAACAAAATGGAGACGTACACAGAAAGAATTTTTGTTCTTAAGGGAAAAAAGTAGTATTTCTACATATAAAATGGTTAAAGTAGAAGAATGAAACCAAGACATTCCATTCAGGTTCCTTTTTTATCAGCCAAGTGTCTCACAAAACCTAAAGGCAAAACCCACTAGGAACTGACCCTGACATTTGTTTTGCCAGAGGCAAGAATTTCAGGCTGATATGACTACCACCTGCATTGTATATGGGGACTTCAATAAATCCTTAACCCAAATCCTTTGTTTACTAATGCCCCAAAGTCTTCCATCTAATTTCATGGTTACAGGTAACAAAAGCCACTGATTATCATAAAAGAATAATTAGCTTCAAATAAAGAATTTAGTGCCTAGAAGTGGAATTGTTCAGAGATCTGCACAGTCCTACCAGAGCATCACAGTATTACCACATTTCATTAAATAAGATTCCAGCTGATGTCCAATAATAATAAGCATGACTACCTCTTTTTGAACATCAAGCATGTCGGGCAATGGCCTTGGGATAAAAAGGACTCCCAGAAGCATGAGGAGAATTATGAATAAGAATGAAAGCACAGCAAGCTTCTAAGTATCTCCCTAGAAAGATGACCAAAGCCACAGCCAGGAATACTAACAAGTTAAAATATTACTTAAGAAGAAAAGGTGCAAGAAGTAGAAATACTAGAACCAGGAAAGACCAAGGGTCCAGATCTCCTGCCTCATAATGTAATATTTTCACTCTCAGTTAAATGGATAAAATTACAAGCTGAAACCTAAAAGCAATGAGGTGGTTTTACCTTTCTGTCATAACACATTTATCTCCAACAGGGAAATACAAAATGTTAAAAAGGAGACTCACTCATTGCTGAAATGGGAAATACAGCAAAAAAAGTTGAGTCAAGCCTACAAGACTGAAAGAGTGGCATATTTCTTGGTGTCACAAAAAAAGCTTGGCTATTACAAAAGTGCATTAAAATAATTAAAACACAGAAAAATGTCTAATCTAGAAGCAGTGCCCATTACATAACATTCTGGTACAGACAGAGAATGGAAAGCTAAACAATATTACAATGTAATGATTGATTTTATAAATGTCTCCCTGAATTTCACAGAAGCAGCATGGTTCCATGCACTGCTGAGACCCAGTAGTTTTACATGGCAAAATCAGTAAGTGAAACATGTGCAAAGAAGGCATCTTCATGATCAGAAGCTGACACGTACATGGATAACAACAGATAACAAAAGGCAAAGGCCCACATGTAGAGCAGATAAGGTCAAGAATCCCAACCCTAATTCACAAGTTAGAGCAATTTAGGATAAATAAGGCTGGGGGAGATTACACTGCTGTCCTGATTACAATTCACAGTTACACATCCTTCGTCTACACAAAAATAAATGTCTAGTCTTAATGCAAATGACATTTATTTTATCAAGATGCTAAGTAAGTACCAAACACATCACTTCTGATTTTGTGTGAAATATCATCCATGCATCCTGGCACATTACAGCTGAGTACAGCTACAGGCAGGGGTGTGAGGAAAAGCCATGCAGTTTGCAGACACTTTTCACCCAGAAAGACAGTAAAAACTGACACTTTTCTCCAATTTGCATTGAACTCTATAGTACTGTCCAGCATATGGACAATCTATTTAAATGTATCAGCTGGATGCTATAATAATTTCTTTCCAGTCAGAAGTGACTACTATACTGGCAGCCAGTAAAACTTTTACAAAAGGTCTGCTAGACAGCTTTATTTTTATGCACAAACCACCACATTAAGTTCAATCCCAAGTGCTTGTCTAGAACTAACATTAAAAATCCCACACTTCAATTTGCTCAGGAGCACAAGCTACTTCACCTATACCCATGGTTATACCACGGCCTGACAAATCTGGTGGCCTTCTACGATGGGGTTCCAGGAGTGATGAATATGTCATCCTCCAGGACTTGTGCAAAGCATTTGATGTTGTCCTGCATGATACCCTTATCTAAACCTGCAGGATTTGCTGGATGGACCACGCAGTGGATAAAAAATTGGCTGGACGGTTACAGTCAAAGACTTGTGGTCAATAGCTCATTGTCCAAGTGGAGAGAAGTGATGAGTGACAATCCTCAGGGGTCAGTATGGTGACAGCTTTGACCAAGTGGAGAGAAGTGACGAGTGACAATCCTCAGGGGTCAGTATGGTGACAGCTTTGACAGTGACATGGACAGTGGGATCAAGTAAAGCCTCAGCAAGTTTGCCAACACCACCAAGCTGTGTGGTGCAGTTGACACACTGGAGGAAGGGGATATCACCCAAAGGGATCCTGACAGGCTTGACAGGTGGGTGTGTGAGAACCTCGTGAAGTACAACAAGGTGCTGTAGCAAGGTCTCTGAAATCTCAAGCACAAAGACAGGGTGGAGAATGGATTGAAAGCAGCCCTGGGGAGAAGGACTTGAGAGTGCTGGTGGACAAAAAGTTGGACATGAACCAACAGTGTGTGCCATCAGCCCAGAAAGCCAATCACATTTTGGTCTGCATCAAAGAGATGTGACCAGCAGGTCAAGGGAGGCGATTCTTCTACTCTGCTCTCATGAGACCCCACCTGGTGTACTACAGCCAGCCCTGGGGCTCCTAACACAAGAGAGATGTGGATCTGGAATGAATCCAGAGAGTAAGTTTACCACACAGCCGGTTCCTCTCCTACACACACAGACTGAGAGAACTGGGGCTGTGCAGTCTGTGGAAGAGAAGGGTCTGGAGAGCTCTTAGAGCAGCCTTCCAGTATGTAGGGAGGCCTTAGGGACTTTTTAAAAGGCATGTAGGGAAAGGATGGGGAGAATTGCCTTAAGATGAAGGAGTGTACATTTAGATTAGATATTAAGAGGAAAATCTTTACTGTGGGGGTGTTCAGGGACTGGATAAGGCTGCCCAGAGAGGTTTTGGATTTCCCATCCCTGAAGGTGTTCAAGACCAGGCTGGATGAGGCTCCGAATAGGTTTCCTGCCCTTGACAAGTGGATTGGAATTAAATTATCTTTAAGGTCCTTTCCAGCCCTAATCATTAAATGATTCTTTGATTCTGCAATTAAGCCCCAGTGTTTATCTGCATTGCTATGATTTGATTGGCTATTTTTAACTAAGGTGCACTACAGAACCTCTGCCTTAACAGTACTAAAAACTACAATTCAGCAGCAGTTTGAGTCAGACTTGTTTTGCTAGGAAGAGTTGTGCCAGAATGCTCTCCCCGCAATGTCTTTGATCCTTCTCTCAACTGCAAACCCCTTCTGATCATCCTCTCCCTTTTCTCTCCATGAGGCTTCAGAACCTAAGCCAAGCACTGGGGAACCTGTGAGATCCATAGCATATTTGAGGGGGAAGACCACTCTGCACCTATAAACTACTCTTTGCTCAACTGTTGGGAAACACTCTTTTTTCTAAAATCTTCCTCATTCCAATTTTCCTATCAACAGCCTGTTTTTGCAATACAGTATCTGAGAGCTGATGTTAACAGATGATGATGATTAGATGATGACCAACATTTGACTTGTCTTGCAAAATTACTGCAGAATGCAATGCTCTCCCCTCCATTTCTCAAAATGCAAGGTTACAGCACCAGAGTCACACTGCAAGTACATAACAGCATGCAAACACAGTATCCATAACTGCCAGAAAAAAATGTCATTTGCATAACCAGTCATGAGGAAAGTATTTGTCAAAAAGATACATTATTTTCCTGATGCCAATCTCAAAATGCTAAAATATAAGCTGCTTAGTAGTATCAGCAGCGCTGATTTGACTGAATGTATTGGAAAGGATACAGATATGTGACTCATTCACTGAACAGGTATCCCATAACTGTATAGAAGACTTCTGAAGCAGAAGTTTGTTGCTGAAGGCATTTTTGTCATTTTGAAGACAGAAGCTGCTTGATGCAATTAAATGCAATTAAATTTAATTTTTTAACACATATTTAAACCAAAATTTAAAGCAGCTTAAACAATACAGATGAAATTTCCCTATGATTCACTCCTCCACAATGAGAACAGTTGAAACTTACAAACTTACAAAAGGCATTACAGTTCTTTAGTGCGGGACTGGAGAATGTGTTATGGCTACATTGTGTTACTCCCTTGCAGAGATGGAGTCAAACACAGCCTTAGTTTCACTTAGAAAGCAATGCCCTAAGGAACTGGCAAAGATGCTTGTGTATCAGTCAATGAAAAAGAACTTATGTCCTTTGTCAAGAAAGAGAAAGACAGGAAAGGAAAAGGCGCTTTTTCCTAAATATAAGCCAGATGATTTTCTATCTGCAAAGTCATCTTTCCTTGAATGGTATGTACACACACTGTCAGTTCAGGTTTGTTAAAGTTTTTTTGTGAAACTAGAATGAGGTTCAAAATGTCTGATAGGAACTGGAGTCATCAGTCATTGCTACTCACTAGCACATAAAAACACTGTCTGCCACAATTAATTTTAAAATAAATTAATTCTAAAAGTTTTACATAAATATAGACTAAAAAACCCCCCAAAAACACACCTCTCGCAACTAATATACCCATAGAAAATAAAATTAAAATTGCAGATGCACCCATTTAATTGATACCTGAAAACCTGCCAATGAAACCACGAACAGAAAGTTCCTTTTGCACTACACAAGCAAAATCAATACTGGAGGTCCCAGACAACTCCTCAAGAAATTAAAGCAATTACAATTTAACACCACCTGTAAGTACCACTTGGAAGTCACAGAAAGGAACAAAAGCAACGTGTATCTAAATGCTGACATACAACCTACCACCTCTTTATAACAATGAAGATCTTGAGTTAAACAAGATGAACTATAATTATAATCAAAATCAAAAGTGACCACAGCTGTCCAACGACTCTCTGCTAAACATTTATAACAAATAGGAAAGCATATACTTGTAACTACCATCATTTTTATAATGCCCTTGGAAGCTGTAGATTACCTGAGAGCAAAATACTGATTGTCTGTAAGAAAGCTTTCTCCTAGGAATGTGATTGACTTAACTCCAGGAACACATTAAGTTTTCAGGGAAGTGTGTGGGGGAAATCAAGAGACCTGCATATCCTTAACAACAATTTTGTTGATGGTCGACACAATTAGTTTCCCAGTCCAAGTTACAGATATACAAAGGACTGATTTAAAAATTGAGTCAGTCCTAGTGTGCCTACAACATTTGATTCACAATTGTCAAAAAGCATCTTGACAAAAGACTTAAGAGCAATAAGCAAGGCCATACCCTATAGCCAGTGATGGAAAACAAGGGACTGAGTAGACTGAATGCCTGTTCCTTTCATTTCTGCAAAGTGTTAAACTTTAGTACTAGACATAAAGTGGTTTTCCACAGAAGTGAATAGCCCAATCTCTAATTAGAATGAAGACCCTAAGCACAGGACACTTAAGCCCAAGCTGTTGTATGAATACCCACTTCATCTTTTTAACAAATTAGCTCTAATGAGCTTCATTTCCCAGCCCTAAAGATCTGGGGGAAAAAAGGTATCCAAAGCCTCAAAAAGATAATGTGAGGAAAAAAAAAAACCCAGCCCTCCTTCACACTAGTGATGAATATTTTGAAAATCCTTCAACTTTATGTCAATAACTTTTTCCAGACACATATTTATTTTAAGGTTCAAGATCAAAATCAATAAGGCAGTGAGAATAGGTATTATCAGAAGCTGAATCTCAACTTACACCGTTGTAAACATCCATTTTTCTTTCCACCAGCTCTGAATATTTTCCTATCAAGGACAACTCTTACTTAAGAGCCTTACTTGACATTCCCAGGTCAACACTTCCAGCAGAAAGTTAATCAAATGGTAATCTTGTTTTATATGTACACACATGAACACAAAGTTTTGAGCAAATATGACA
Organism: Aegithalos caudatus; assembly: GCA_013389925.1. Lineage (NCBI taxonomy): Eukaryota > Metazoa > Chordata > Aves > Passeriformes > Aegithalidae > Aegithalos > Aegithalos caudatus. The sequence continues at coordinate 46,742 of WEIU01003977.1, forward strand.
TAAAGATTCAAAAGAGTGAAAAAAGGATTTTATTTAGGTGCCTTATTCTCCTGAGGACAGATCAAAGGGACTTTCAGAAGTCGCCTTTACAGAAGAAAAATCTCTGTATTACAGACCTTGTTTTGTCATCTTTCCAAAGGCTTCTTGTCTAGAATGAAGCGTGCTGGGAAGGGGCCTCTGGATAATTGAGGCATATACAATGCCTTCTGACCTCTCTTGTATCTGTTTGGCCTTTTCCACTGGTGAAAGAAACCAAACTTTATTTTATTTATTTCAACTCTTGGAGATGTGCATTCTTAAACTGATCGATTTTCTGAAATCAATCCTCACGTAAGTGTAGGTGGTATAAACCTAGAATCCTACACAGCTTTACTCTTCCCTCACTTAAGAAATCAGAACTTAATTTGAATGTGCAGGATCACAGAGGTGTCTTCATTTTTGAAGCTACCAGTATATTACATACTTCAAAGAACAAAACAGACAAGATAAAGCAAAGCATCAAGTTCCCACAGGCTACGACTTCAGCATTTCTTCTGATTTTTATCTCCTTATTGATAGACAAGAGTGGCCAACAAGTATTCAGCATACCTGCTCCAACTTCTTTTTCCTCTTCTTCAATGTTGTTTTTGATACTGTCATACTCCTCATCAATTGCCTGGTTGCCACGCATTTGAGACAGAATTCTCCGTGCCCTCTGAGTCTGGCCTTTCTGAATGAGCCAGCGGGGACTTTCAGGAAGAAACAGGAATCCAAGAAACTGTATAACTGCTGGTACAGCTGACAGGCCCAGCATGTACCTGGAAATAAATAAGAAAATAGATAAATATCTACTATATGCCTACAAACACACTATGAGTTACAGCTGCTCAAACTGTATTTACAGATGAAATCTCCCTCTCCTCGTATTCTTTCTCACTGCAAGTTAAGGGGTGAAGAATCATATTCTGCAGGTATTTTAGAAAACACGAACCTTTCCTTCATTTCCACGACATCTCAGGGACATGTTGACTATTCTGCCACCACTGACTCTAGTGCCACTGGTCCTGAGGACACCAAGTTAGACTAAATTTAAAAAAATGAAATATTCCAGTAGTTTTTGGAATATTAGTGACAATAATCAACAGAAAGAGAAAGCAAATGCATGGAGAAAATCAGGTACTGTTGGTAACAAAAATGACATTGAAATCCTGCTAATTGTTTCACTGACATATTACACACAAACAAAACACAACAAAAGCCTAAAACGAACAAAACCCAACCCAAACCAACAAACAAATAAAAAACAGCTGGAGAAAAATACATAATTTTGTCAGGTCAGTAGTACATATACAGACATATTTGCCAGTTTTAATTTTTAAAATTTTTGGCTATAAGCAGAAACACTGAAAAAAGTTCATTTCACCAGCACAGCAATTTACACCAGATTTTTCAGAGTCTGCTTTTAAATCTTCAGTCAGATGCACTGTTAGGTTTTAAATCAAAACTGTATTTTAGATGCCCAAGGGTTACTATTTACAGCATTAAGGCTAGTTCTATACTCAACAGAGAATTACCACTGGTAAATTACCACTGGTAAAAGCAGAGTTATGCCCCCAAGGATCAGCACTGACACCTGTGACAACACCCAGGCAGGGTTATTTGTTCCATCCAAAGTGGGGGAAAAGGCTGTGGAAGACAAGCACACCACCAATTTTCATGGGTGGCTCTGGTCTGTACACATCAGATTTTTATATTACTTCAATAAAGCAATAAAAGGATAAAAAAGAATTACAGAACAATGTATTATTTTGTTCTGCTTTTTAAATGAGACCTTTTCCCATTTACATTTCAGCCAGATTCTTTTCACTTTCATTAAAGACTTTTAAAAGTGCTGGTGTCACCTGTACACTATTGCAGTTATCATGGGTTTCACATTTAAAACACCTCCAGAAACCAGTCCCTCTAAATACTGAGGTAGCCTGTACTCATAAACAAATTCACACCTTGACATCAGTCAGGAGACTGAGGAGATTTACTAATCTCTCCTCTAGCTCCTCTGTCCATACCCCATGATGCATGCTTTCATCACAGGTGATTCTGCAGCCTCTCACCTGGATCCTTTTATAAAGCATGCATGAGATTACTAATTGAGTAGGAAGGAAAGAAAAACCATTATTGAAAACCTTATGTTAGGGCAATGAAACAAATGTATTTGTCAAGTCCAAATGCATTTTGAGTAAAAATGGGAAAAGTACTTTTTTAGAGGCATTTGTGGATTTAACAAATTAAAACATGAGCAGTGCAACAGGCAGAAAATTGGAGAATGGTAAAAAGAATACCCAAAAGGCAATGCAAAGAGGATGGCCATCCCAGGACAATGTGAATGCAGACCAGTCTTCCCATGCCCAGCTGAGCTCTCAATTCCTCTTACAACAGCCAAAATTTCCAAAGGTCATACAAGCAAGACTTGCTCTAGAAAGAACTCAGTAAGCAGCCCTCTTTTTTTTGGTAACACTTTGACAATTCTACAGCTCACCATTAGTTAAAAAAAGAAAAGCATAAGAAAGAAAATAAATTCAAACCACAAAGTCTGTGGAAGGCTTATTAGCTGAGTAGTCTTCAGTCAATGTATCTAACAGTGTCACTAATTCACTAACATTCTCATTCCTCATTCACTAATGCTCTCATTCATTAATGGCTTCATTTACTCCTATGCTTTTCCTTCTCCACAAACATTTTGGTAGCTGTATACAAAACACACAGACCACTGAAGCTCCCCAAATTATAGATTCGATATCTTTATTGGAACAATATTTAGAAAGCCTTTTCTATTTCAAATGAAGAGTAAAGCAAACTCACAGAGATTAAAAACAACTGCTGTATCCTGTCAAAGTGCATGCAAAAGTATGTTTTTATGCATCTAAGTACACAGATTTAGTCCTTCAGACACCTATTACTTAAATTTCTGCTCCTCCAAAGCCCTTCAGTTACTTAAATGCAGCAGAGCCTTCAGAACTAAGCAGTTGGGTGCCTGCAATCATCTTAGGAGGCAGAATCAATCAAGGCTCCTGAAAGCTTGATTCATACCAGTTGGACTCTATTGGATTGTTTATCAAAGGCAAGACAAGAAAGAAATGTACAGACAGTGCTTCCTCACTAAGTAAGTTTCCAATCTGCAAAATTCTGGTGAAAGTTGAGTAAAAGGAGCAGGCCAGAAAGAAAATGTCTAGTTGAGAGAGAACTTCCATTGCAACTTCTAGAGTTGGTGTCATTTTCAGAGCAAGCCATTTTGATATAATCAATTTAGAGTAAAAGCAGGCAATTTTAGACATTTCATGCAGTGAGCCAGCCTTCAGAAATCTAATATAGTTCCTTCCTATACAGATTACAAGACTTTGTGTTTGAAGCCAGATGTCTAGCAGACCTGAAAAAAAAATCCAGCATGAAATTTAATAAGTCTGCTGTAACATTTCTCCTTCTCTGACATACTGCTGCAATACTATTAAGATGGCGTTAGCAGGGTTTATAAAGCTAACATGACATAAGGGTCACGTTAAGTATTTGTTTTCTTTGGTTTACTTTAATTTAATATCCAGCATTTCCAAGAACAAGCACAGCCAAGAAAAATTAAAGTTCCTTATTGTTTGTTGCAGCACTCCAGTGCTTAACCATTCAGTCAGTAAGAGATACAATAATTGCTGTAATGTTCCTTTTTATATGTAATGACTCAGGAGTAAACATTTGTGACTTCACACGTTTTCTGGCCACTCCTTTAGGTGACAGACCATCTGTACTCTTCCCTGCTCAGCCTTGGGTTGTAATAAACTGAGTACACCATCCTCAATTAACAGCTCCAGCATTGCAGCTGAAATACTTGGACACCTCATCGCTGAGGTGGTAGCCTATTTCCTCACAGAAAGTTTGACTTCACTCAATCCAGAAGAGCAGTATTTGGCACACACACAAAACAGCATTACTGCAAAAGTCACCCAGTATGTGCCACCAGGCTGCAGAAACCATTGCTCTTCACTAGTCAACACACCATGCTGCACTTGAAAGACCAAGACTACAAATACAAGAGAAAGATGCAAACCAGGAATAACAATGGATCACTAAGATGGGTCACACAACTGCAGCATGTGACATAGAGGAGGGTGAGAGAACTGGGTTTGTGTTGCCCAGAAAATAGATTTTTATTCTTTTATAACACAAGCTTTTAACTATCAATTTATGCTATATCCTTCAATTCTGATAGATTACCACTGCTCAGATTAAAAATATTCAAAGTTCACCTCTATCTTGCACATACAGTGTATTACTTACTGGAAATTTGCCTTTTGAAAAATCAGCATGCAATTATTCTAAATGCAAAAGGCAAGCTACCTTCATAAACATCATGACAATTATTTATGCTTGTGATGCATATTTATTACTCTCCCACTTTAAAGTTCAGTAAAGTCAAAAAACTTGTGCATACTGTGAAAATTAAGCTTAAGCGAAAGCAGTATGGATCTATTTTGGCAAGATTTATTTATTGAAGTTTCATTTTAGTATACAGCTTTACCACTTTCTATGTAAATTCTGTTTCACCAACAGCTGTAATAGCTGTCAACCAAATCAGGACTACTGCAGCTTGCCTTTAGCAAGGAAAGCTCACAAACCTCCATCCATCCTTCGCGAGGTAGCTGAAGATTCCATCGACAACACTTGCGAAGAACTGCCCTCCAGTGATGAAGAGAGTGTTAATGGTGACCAATCTGCCTCGTAAGTGTGGGGGAGCCACTTCTGCGATGTACACTGGCACAGTCATAGACGCTACACCTACAAGAATAAATTCAGTTACAGTTATAAAATCCAAAGAGATACTACATAGCCTTTTCACCATAAAATACTATTTTGGGTTTGGCTGAGACAGAGTTCATCTTCTTCATAGTAGCTAGTATAGGGCTATGTTTTATATTTGCACTGGAACTATTCAGGGATGTTCTCTTTATTCCTTACACAGTATCAAGGCCTGTTCTGCCTCTCACCCAACCCTACCCACGAGGCTGGGGCACACAAGTAGTTGGGAGGGGACACAGCCACAACAGTTGACCCCAACTGATCCAAGGGATATTCCAGACTACATGGCATCGTGCTCAACATACAGAGCTAGGGGAAAAGGAGCAAAGGGGGACATTCAGAGTTGTGGAGTCTGTCTTCCCCAACAGGTGAAACACATGAAGCCCTGCTCTCCTGCAAATGGCTCAACACCTGCTTGTCCTTGGGAAGTGGTGAATTAATTCCTTGTTTTGCTTTGCTCGTATGTATGGCTTTTGCTATACCTACTAAACTGTCTTTATTCCAACTCACAAGTTTTCTCACTTCCAGCTCTCTCCCTCACCCTACCAGCAGGGAGTGAACAAGCAGCAACACAGGGCTGACCAAGGCTAAGCATGACAAGCGCTGATCCGAACTGAGTTGGCTTTGGTGCTGATTAACTCCACAGAAAACAGCAACACTCCTGCCCTGAGTGATCACCCTAACAGATGGAGCCCAAAGTCATGGACCACAGGAACTCAGTGGACATTTATGGACACTTTACAGACATTTCACAGGGGTGGTCCATAGACTGTGGGAATGATATCTGTATATTATATTAAAGAATGGGAAGGGGATTTTTGGGTAATAAGAATGTACTGCATCTAGATGGAATAAGGGGTGGAGAATGCTCTGGTTTCAGCTGCAGTAGAGTTACTATCCTTCATAGCAGCCAGTACAGGCTATATATTGGATTTAAACTTAGGACTTCGTGTTTACAAAATTAACTCTATTCAAGGCAAAATCTGCACACACTTAAATGGAATAAACTGGACAAATTTGATTTCTCACTTTCAAAAGATGAAAACAGTGAAAATGCAACTAATAAACTCTAGAAGCATATCCAAAGCAAATGGTTGCTAGCAGCTGTATTGGAATTTCATGATTTGATATAACGATACAAAGAATAACTTCCTTCTATTCACATTGCACGTACACTGAAATTAAATAAAAGGATAGATAAAACTATAGATTTGTAAGAAGGAAGTCCTGGGATCCAAGAAAGTACACATAAGTCAAAGTGACTAACTGAAGACATCAGGTGTTCACAAAATTCTGTTTAAAAAGAACTTAAGCATGGTTTCCACAGCCAAAAACAAAAAACAACAACAACAAAAAAAAAGGCCAGGCATTATTGTCATTATTATCATCATCATCATTATTGTGTAATTTCATTACTGTTATACAACAAATTGTTTCTTGACTTGGTTTAAAAATATTCCATGTTCTATTTCAAGTATAGGTTGGCTGGGCCCTGAGCAATGTGATCTAGGGAGTGGCCTACCTGCCCATGCAGGGGGATTGGAACTAGATGATCTTTAAGGTTCCTTCCAATCCAAGCCATTCTATGATTCAATGCAAAAAACCCTATCACCATAAGGAAACAAGGACTAATGCTAAACCACAACTGCTTTTTAGTCTGTCTTGACACTGGTAGTATTTCCTACTAACCATGTGACAAATCATCTGTGCAAACAACAGAAATGTCCACAAGGAACACACAGAGATTGTAAAAACAGAGTTCAACAGTGTATGAAGAGCACACGTGGGTGCAGCACATGTTTGGTAGTCTAAATCCCTATTTCCTTACAAGAACCAAAATTGACAAGGAACAGTTATTTCTTCTGTAGTTAAAACTGGAAGCACATTGGCAGCAGCCCCCCAAAAACATATTTTGACTGAAGTCAGCTGAGATACAACTTGAGCAGTGAGCACGGCCAAGGGTGCATCAGACACAACACATCTTCCAGCTTGGGGCAGCTCCACCAGCTCAACACAGACAGCCCCACACCAGCATGGGCCAGTGCCACAGCCCCAGCAAGAAATGGGGTCACCTAAAAGCATGCACAAACTCCTAAAGTGCAGCTACGCTTCCTAGCTTGTGTCACAAGAGAAGGGCTTCATCATGGAATGGCAGAGGCTTTGGCTAGAGCCCCACTGCCTGGCTGACTCACCAAACTAAGAGCACAAAATCATCTTTAGCAACAAGGTTAGCCTGACAGGACTGTTGGGAGCCTCCAAAAGCTCAAGTGAGGAATACAGATTGTTTAATAATAAAATGGAATGAGAAGATGCTTTGTTGTGATAGGTAAACACTCACAGCAGCCTCTCAGCATGATAACCCAGTTCCCAGCAGAGCCTCCCAGGACATGCCAATGCCTCCTCCTCCTATCGACTGAGCAACTAGCACAGAATAAAAAGCCCAAATAAAAATGTCAGGGGAAAAAAAAGAGCATTAAAAATTTATTCAACTAATTTTCAAAGCCAACCAGAATGCACCATGGAAAGAAGCATTCAAATAGTCCTTTGTGTATTTGACAGAAAAGTGAATTTTCAAACCCAGCCCAGCATTGGGGGTGTTTCTCTCCCATATTTTAACATCAGTGTTTGAAATAATGATGATTAAAGTGATGGAGACCGCACACATATAACAGAAAAATCCTTTTTGGGAAAGCACAGGAGTGTGTCCACTTGCTGCAAACAAAAACCACTGAGGACCCATACAGGAGGTGTCACTGGAGCAGAGGGGCAGGTCCTACACCTGTGGAAGCCCTGGCCTAATGAGGCTGGGCCTTCCTGCTCCCCCAGCCACGCCTCTGCCTTGGGCAGGTCACCCCTAATGCCCATGCTTGTTTCCCCACTGCCCATCTTCCCATAGGCTCCTTGGGACTGTATGTTAAGACGTACCTTTGACATACATAATTATGGAGTGATGCTAATTTGAAAAGTAAAGATGGCAACACCTGCAGTTTTTATGAGAAAGCAGTGAGAAAGACGTGCACAACCAAAACCAACCGGTGCTTTGTAAAAAAGCTACCTTTTACCCCCTTTCAATTCTTAATGAAGACTGATTCTACAGAGGACCTGCAGAGGAATCTTGTTCAAAGCACACCAACCAAAAACACTTCTCAGGCATCCAAAAAGCAGAACCACACCATTGTCCAGACCAGAAGCCCTCACTGATATTCAGAGCACACCATCAGCCCTGAGACACTAGAACCACTGGTAGCCACAGCTATGACACTTGCCTCTTACAGGTGAAAACTAAACCCTGTTGTATAACATAGGGGTTGTATGAAAGTTAATGTGTGTTCGTAAAATGTCTTAAACAGGAGGCATCATAACAACAGATTGTTTCTGCTGCGCTCTTCTCGCAAGTTGATGACTACAGGAATAAACAGACAAAAGGAGGCCTGCACACCCCAACAATCCTGTCACAAGCTAGCCAGTGATACCAGCTATTCAGCTGGCATTAATACAATAGCTGAAATTATTGATTATCAAACCTGCAATAAATAGCACAAGATTTCTCAAGGAAACCTAAAGATTTAGAGTATCTGTTCAAAATCACATAGAATTGCTTAGATTGCCAGAAACCTTTGAAGATCATCCAGTCTAACTTCTGTTCAAGCAGGGGCAGCTGGCACAGGCTGCCCAGAACCATCTCAGTTAGCCCTTGACCATCTCAACATGTGGATCTCCAAACAAAATGACTGTAATTTTGCAACTTCCCTGCCAGCCTTCTTGCCCTGAGAAATGTGTTCATAAAGCTGCTGTCTAAAACAGCCTTTCTGGATTTCTATTTAGTCTTTGTCTACTGTGTGTCCTAAAACCTACAAGTTTCAAAACAATCAAGCAAAAATCTCAATACAGAAGACACATTTGTTACACATTTTCAATTATCATTTCAATATCAAAACATACACTTTGCTACTTTGAGTCTGAAAGAGTGCAGCAGGAGGTTTCAGGGAACAGGAGGAGGCAATTAGGAAAGCCTTCCCAGTTTATTTGACTGTCATGCAGCAAGCATTCATACACAAAAGCAAAGTTCTTGAAAAAAACACCAAGAGTGAAAAAATGGCTATTCTGAAACTGATCAAAATAAGAGAAAAAAAAATATGACTTCGAACAAATAATGTTTTAGATTCTCAAGTGTTATTTACATTACTCATTTGCTTTTAGTTGCCTTAGAATGCATTGATGTTCTCCAGATTTACCTCCTCTGATTTCCATATAAGACACACTAGAACAGAGGAGAATAAGTTCTCCTGAAAAGGCACAGTCAGAAGCAGAGCATTAAGCAGTAGTCAAGTATAAAAATCTCTAAAATACATAACCAGCATTTTTATGTAATTATTTTAACAGCCAGATACTAAAGAAATTTGAAAACAAAGAACCGCTTTCCTAGCAAAACAAGTATAGCTGCAATGGAATCTTTCCTTAATTCTTCATACGAGATGCTTTCATTTACACTTAGATGACAGTTTCTAATATGCTCTCACTGTTAAACTGCTCACACCAAATAAAAGATTCTTGCTGCAGGCAAGTATATTACTAGCTAACTAATAGAGCTGATAAGTGACAAGACATGAGAAAAAGAAAATGAAAACAATTAATTGGAAATTTGTCAGAGAAAGCTGAAGCTCTACATTGTGTACCACAGCTACAAGATATGAGAAAAGAGAGCAGCAAAGTCCAGTCTTTATCCACTTGAGTAACCAAGGCATGAATTTTCTGTCCTCATTAAAGGATAAAGCTTAGAAAAAAAGTAAGAGAAGGTTCGTTAAATTTTGACCAGAAGATGCATCTAATTATTGTATGGGAAGCATCCGATGACAAAATGGGCTGAAATCATCATATTAAATGCTTTTTCACTCCTAAAATCACTTAGGAGACTAATTACTAGGGCTCCTACTACAATCTGCAGACTTATCAGTAGAAAGCAGAGGGAAGTCTGCACACAGCTCAATTTTAAGACAATCAATAGACCAGAGGTGTGAAAAGATGTCTTAGAATCACTTTATAATCCAGAAAGGTATTTCCAGTATGAACATGTAAGCATCATAAAGAATTCATTAAAGAGTTCAGAAATTAAGTCAACAAACTACTGACAATAGAAATAAAAGGCTCGATGAAGGAGAGCTCCTATGATAATTAGAATTATAAGCATACTTTAAGAAATTAGATTATGGTAGAAAACACAAGGACTAAAAAAGAAATCCAGGCTATTGTTCATAAAATGCACTTGAGCACAAATGCTAAGGGGATGGAATAATTTTGAAGACTTCTTTTTGCAAGATCAGACAGATATAAATGTACCCTGTCCAGATGATGACTTCCAACACAGCTCCTGTCTCCTGCCAATAGGAGGGAAGGTGCGTCATAAAAACAACAGATGAGCAACAAAAGCTGGAGACAGGATATTGAATGAGATGCACTTTTACTCCTAGCACAATAAAAGAGCTCTAAGGTAGAAGGAATGTCAGCATCAGTCTTTTCTCTGGCATCAGCCAATAACCAGTGTCAGAAGCAGCACAAACACAGGGAAGGGTCCCTGACAAATTTTTGTGGTTACTGCAACTCAATTAGTCTTTCATGATTAGTAATAAAGAGGACTGATGGTTAACTAGAAGTGCTAGAGGCACATTCAGAAACTGATGTCTCTTTGTATCACAGTTCTGTCCCTCCTGTCCAGCTAATGCTGACCCTTTGCATGAAAACCAAGCAAACCAAGGAATACAACCAGCTAGAAGGATATCCACCTCTTCTTGAGGGACTTGTACCACTTATGTCCTTTAAACAGCTCACAGTGACATCAGAAGACTGTACTGGCCCCCAGGCAGGACTAGTTAACTGAACCACCATGGGACTCCAGACTGTCCAGGTGGAAACTAAAATTAAAATGTGAAATCATCATACAAAAAGCACAAAGAAATCTCTGATCCTATTTCAGAGTACAGCAACTCAGCAATTAATCTCTACTAAAACCAAAGAACATACTTATTAATAGCTTATTGCAAAAATTGGTATTGTTAGGAGCTCCAAATGAACAGGCAGAAACTAAAACATTTCCTTTCAGAACACCCTTCACTAACATATAAAGCTGCACTGAGGTACTTAACCAAAATAAAATATTTCACATATATTGCGAGAGCAAATTTTCATTAAAATATTAAACTTTAATGCTACCAACTTTAAAACTCACTTAATTAAGAAGCATCCTGTGATGGTTTGTATTAAGGGTAAGGACTCCAAACAGAAGTGATTCCACAGACAGAGGATTTATAGAGGCAACCTGATGAAGAAGCAAGTTTATGGCAAAGAGAATCAGGAATTAAATATTAGCAGAGGTTTCTATACTATAAGAAAATTTGAATACAAAGCCAAGGTGAGCTTTTTGTGGGGGAGTGAGGGGAGTATAAGTAAACAGCAAATTCCTAAGGTCACAAGGGGAAACTTGCCAACCTTACAGCTGAGCTAATGTTTTCTCATAGCAACTTCGAAGGTAATCTGGTAAACTTCTTACATCATGGATACTGGACATGCAATCTAAATTTAGTGGCTTGGAAATATGATTGACCCCAGAAGTATGTCACATTATATGGACAAAGAGACTTTCATCAAGTATTTTCTTTCAGTTGTGTTACCACAAAATTATACTTTAAGGCTTTTGCTTTATTCTGACAAAACCAGCTTTCCTGCCGACTGACAATTTTAGAACACTGCTCACATCTGACTAGCAAAACTCAGGAGGACAGGGGCTACATGCTGCTTAACCTCCCCAAAGAACTGAAAAGTTCTACAGTAACTGTGCAACCTTTACCACCAAAGAAGGATTGATTTAAATAGTTTGTGAAGAAATCCATCACTGACAAAAGGCATACATTTGAACAGCAAAAGATACTTACTTTTAAAGACCATTAGCTTTCACAAACACACATACAGGAGTTGTCAAAAATCAGCCACCTCCTATTCTACAGACAGCTCCACAACATATTACAATTATATTGCTCAACCTAATCAGAAATTAAGCCTTTTATAGTCTCATAGAGTCCTTTTGTGCTGTTATAGTTAACACTTCAGCTTTCAGTAATGACAGTCATCCTAAGGGGATAACAGAGTGCCTTATTAAACATGCTAATAGGAAATACTTGAGAAAGAAGTGCATTTGAATGCTGTTCTAGTACACTAACCATTTCACTAGCAGATAAAGCTAAAATATTCATTGCACAGCTTGTATTTGAGTGTGAATATCAGTGAAAGTTCAAGTCCCCTCCAATATCTAAGCTTCCCACCCACTACACATATCTAGTAAATCCATTATCAGCAGCTTAGAGCTGGTTACTGAAAGTTATTTCAAGAATGACTGGCAGCACACTTCCCCATTTAGTATCTCCCCTACTTCAGATTAGTAGAAGTCAATTTCTTAGCTGTGGCACAACTGTGCTTGGCTACAGAAATGCAGAAGGGCAGTGGGACAAAACCAGCAGCACTAAAACCACATGAGAATATACATCACAGTAGTGGACAGACTTAGGTGCATCTCTTCTAGAATGGGGGTCCAACATCAGCAGCCTTCATTTAAGTCTGGTGTTTTAACACTAATTTACCTAATTGTAGAGAGCTGGTTCATCATAACTGTACTGTTGAACATCTAATAGACTAAGACCTTTATGTCCCTAACTAGCCACCAGCCCAAATCCATCTGACCAACACTGTAATTACAACCAAAATCCTATGTGTGGCATCCAACTGTGAAGGAGTCAAGGACCAGAGCAATCTGAAGAAATGCAAATGAAGCAGCTCACTAGTTGATATTGTCTTGGATTTATAGAACAATCATATCTTAATGAGCCTGGATAAATAATTCTTTCTGGTGACCACAGAAGGTTTTTTCACTCGTGTGTTATCAGCATGGATCAAAACCACAAAATCGTAAATCCAGGTCATAACAAAATCAATATACCAACACAGAATACAATTCCTCCATAATTAAAGTGTTAAGGCCTTTCTCTGGAATCTTCAGGACAGTATCTCAGTGTCCTGGTTTAAGGCAAATTTGGGAGAAAACTTTCTAATAGGGTCCCCTCTGGGAAGCAAACCCAAATGGCCCCTCCCTCTCCTCAGAGAAAAGTGGAAAAAGCTATTTATTTAACAAACAAAGTGCTCATAAGCATAAAGAATGAATAATATGAAACAATAAAACCTCTCCTTCTGAAGTGAGATGGCAAAATTGAGAAAAGTCCTTGCTGTGGGTGTAGCTCAGCTTGGTCAGTCTCTTATCAGTCCCTCCAGCACTGGAAAATGCCGAGGTCCAGGCCCCGGTGGCCACAGGCGTGAGATCCCTGTGCGCTTTTGGGTTTTCAGTCCAGGACAGGATTTAATAGTCCCAAGAAAAAGATAGAAAACAGCCCAGGGAACTTCTCTGCCTTAGCTAGCTAAAAACTAACTAAAAACAAAGATCTCTGTCCTGCTGTCTGTCTGTGCTTCAGATGAGCACAGTCCAGGAGCAGAATGCAGAGGAGTGAGTGCAGTTTCTCAAAACAAACTCCATGCTTCTTTATCCTCCCTTTGCTTTCAGAACGAGTTTTAGAGGTACGGAACATAAGATCCAACATAAACAGAACAGATGATTGGGAATACACGTATCATAAAGTCACACTAGGACACTCAGAAGAACAACCTAGTAAAGAGACATGAATATTCAACAAAGCATGATCAAGGAGGGACTATTTATCACAGTACCGATTTTCCTACACTGAAATTCTTTAAATCAAGGAGAATTTTTAATCTGGAAACAGGGGGTTATGAAATGGAAAAAAGTGAGCTATGACACTTGAGGGTAGACAGACAAGAACCACATACAGGCTAGTGTCAAAGTTTATTAAAATAAAGCTTCATTTACTCAGTTTATTAAAAAAAACAGTTTAGGAGTTACAAAAACCATGTAGTAATCTTAAATATCAAACAGGCAGTAATTTAAAAATTACTGAGGATATTCTGTGATTCTAAGTGTTAGAACCACCTCATCTGTGAGGTCCAATTGAACTCAACATTAGCACTATCTGTGGCACAGCTCATTTTGGGAAGAAATTATTCTTAAACAAATAACTTTTTCTATTCAAAATTATTTTGAGATTATTCAAAATAACTGTTAAAAGGAAATTTATCTTGAGTGACAGAATCATAAAGAGAGCATGGCATTTAATTAACCAGAGGCAAAATAATCAAGATAATTATACAGAAAATGTGAAGCAAAGTTTTTTGCAACTGTGCAAGCCTATGACCACACCTAGAACTACAGAGGTCAGTTTACACTTCCCAGCAACCTGGAATTAGTTACCCATGTTCAGTCATTCTTTATGGCTAGCATCTGTTCTTATTAATCCAGGCTGTGAAACTCCCAGCCAGACCCCACCCAGCTGCCTGAGTTCCTGAGTATCCCACTGAGAATGCTGTAGTGGGAATTGTGCCTGGAGTTCATACCTGTAATATCTCATTTCAGAAAGATACAAGAAATCATGACAAAATGCATTTTTGAATCATTATAGAAATATTATAATGATATACAGAATAACAATCAACCCTAGAAGTGAGTAAAAGCTGCCAAAAGCAGCTAGGAAAAAGTTCCAATGTGTTCTGTTTCTGAACTAATTTTGATCAAGAACTATTTGCAAAAATCTGTAACTGCATTGTAAGATGCAGACCTTCCATTGTGAAAGAGTAGAGCAGCCGAGATGTTTATACCACTTGTCATGTTTATTTTTACCACATTGCAAAAACTTTTCCCTTCAGAAAATAAGACCATTTTTTTTATTTTCACTTGAAAATTATGAATACAACATACTAGTTTTCTTTATGACAGCTTGTATAAACATATAAGTCAAGCACTACTTGATCTGCTTCAGGAGTGGTTTCAGCTTAAATAAATACTAATTGAGATAAGCAGTGCTTTTCTTAGACATTCTTTAGCACCAGCAGACTGCACTGTACGTGCTGCTCTCATCTAGGAAGAACTGGCAGCTGAAGGTGGTCAGGTCCTGAGGCAGCCCCAGCCACAGATAAGGAGCTGCTTCCCCATCCAGTGGCTGCTCCCTGTCCAGCAATGCAGGTAGTCTGGAGGAGTATCCACATCTCAGCTACCCCGCTGGCCATTTGAAACTTTTGACCTGGTGGCTGCCATGGGATTGTGCTGAGGCACAAGTCACCACAAGCACTAACTGAGGGGCTGGGGGTGCCAATCTGGCTCTTTCTGCCGACTTAGCCACACAAACTGCAATTTCCAGCAGGGAAGCATAGTTTTATAATGACCCAGAAAGATTTGTCAGGGCTCATACGCATAGCCTTCCATATATGCCAGAAAGCCAGCATTATAAACACAATCTTTACATGGTTGGAAAAAATCAATCCTACATCAAAACCCACAAAAATATGGTTGAATGCTTCAAGGATTAGCACATTTTCTGTGCAGAGAAATTTTATTTTCAGAGGACAAGGGTAATGGTTTGAAAGCTATACAGAAAATCAATGTTCCTTTCTAACTTTACACTTTTGCTCATACATACCATTTTTTCTAATTCTAATACAGTGGTGCTTTACCCAACTTAAAAGAATTTTAAGGGAAATGATATCTGTACAAACATGAACAAGCTTTAGAAGCTGCACTATAACTCAGCCAAAAGCATGATTTTGGGTTATACCTGAAAGCTATAGTTATACCCTTCAACTAAGACTAAATTGTTTTTACCAGTGCCTTTTCCTACAAGTGCAGCTACCAAAACAGTGAAACTGGTTAACTTCTCTGTAAACTGCTTTAGGTTTCACTGGGTTAAAAGTCTAGCAACTGTCTCCAAACATGAAGCTTCAGATGAAGATGAGCAGAACACATTTTCTTACCTAGCACTTGTAATTAATTAAAAGAAAAATAAAAATTAGAAAGACTAATCTCACTGCAAATTTAAGTGTTTTAGAGAAACGAACTAACATTTAGAGAAAAAAATAACACTGAATTACATCACTCCCTATTCAAGAAAGCCATTCAAAAATACTGTCTGTCTAATACATATTCCCAGTAATTTTGTGCTTGCCATCAACACACAGAACTATATTTTTTATGAATTGCTACATTTATCCATTTGGGAAAAAAAAACAGTATGACTGGTAGGAAGACAGGTAGCAGTTATATGGTTTTATAACTATTACTCCAAAAAATAAACAAAAGCCTTGTAAGCCTTTTACAGCCTAAGGCTTGATTTTAAAAACTAAGTTTCAATTATGCCTTTATAATGCAAATAGCACTTATGACAGTAATGTAAGTATAACTACACTCAAAATGAAAATACAGGAATCATAGCAATTGCTCAGTTTCATTCTACACTAGCAGATTTGTGTACAACCAAGCTTGTGTCTACAAACACAAGTGATCCATGCAGAGATAATAAAACATATTTTTGACCACATGGGAAAATATTTGCAGTATTGGAGGGTGGGGGGTAGTAAAAATCAGTACAGTACTTGTTCCTCAAGGTACCTTCCATAGCACACACCTTTTGCATGCTAGGGAGAGTAAGGCCTTTCCCAGCACACATGGGTTAAGTCAACCAGTGCTGCACACTTCTTTGCTTTAAGGAAAGCAGCTCAGCTTAAATATCTAACTGCCATGTGTCCCTTTTCTCATGATCTGGAGCTTCCCTGCTACCAATTCAGTAACAGCTGCTCAGTGCCAGTGCAATGCAACTGTAATAGAAGAACATCCTACGGAGGAAAGCCAAGTAATGATCTCTCAAGAAAAGCGGTAGCCTCAGAGAAGGCTTTAACTATTAAGACAGGGATCTCACATTAGAGTGCCCTTAGCAGAGGGATAAGCCAATTCTGAACTTCTTCATGTCACACAGGTTTACACCTAGAAATGACTTGTGACTGCTCTCCTAGACTATCACAACTGCAGCACTCATGGTGTAGTATTCAAGCTGTCAAGGGATACAATGTTACTTTAAACACTTTAGATGTGTATTTACATCCACCAGTGGCTTATACTGACCAAAAAAAAAAAAAAAA
>WEIU01003977.1:63666-80648 GCA_013389925.1 Aegithalos caudatus
AAAAAAAAAAAAAAAAAAAAAAAAGCTACAAGTGAAGAATGAGGCTGCTACACTTGAGGGGGGAAAAGTAAGACAGTGGTGTCAAGTGCTAAAAGGAAAAAAGGAAGAGATCAACTACAAAGGTGAGGAAGCCTCAGCCAACAAGGAGTGAATGGATGCTGCAGGTGGAAAGAAATTACTGCTAAATTTCATCAGGGAAATGGACGGCCAAAGACCTCTTTGGGAAATTACTTTCAATTTTTGACAACTTGGAGTTCTCCAGATGCATTGTGATGGACAGTCATTTTCCAAACAACAGATGTAATTCTGGTAACAGCTGCTTTACTTCAATATTTACTATTTACTTTGTACTTTGTTAGGTCCTTACTCAAAACATGGAGCACAGGTCCTGAGGTCCCCCTGCAGAGCACCTCTTTCCTGCCCTGTTTTCATCCTCCAGGCACAATAGCAGGGGAGGATTCAGGCAGAGCTCCAGGTCAGCCTACAGAGAAAGCTGGGCAAAGACTGCATTGTTCTTGGTAAATCTGATTGAGTGATACAAGACTTTGATAAATCTAGATAACCTAAAGATTAAGAGGAAATAAAGATGGGTATCTGAAGTGCCATTCTGCAACTCAGGGCACTGCACTGATTCTCCTATCTGTCACTCTGCTGTGTTGCCCCTATATGGTGAGTGAGAGAATAGTAAAATTATAAATTTTAAGAAAAATTAGGAGTAGCAATTCAAAAAAGTATATCTGACAGTCCCATACCAATTAACGCTGATACGGCAAGTATCTCTAAGATAAAATCTGCTTTTCCTGTGACTTGCACTACACAAGTTGCAATAAATCAGTGTAAGCTTGTCAGATAACAAGCTGGGCAATGAAATACTCCACTGCTTCAGTTTGCTGTCTGCCAGCCTCTAAGTGACACAGCTTTTTTGTACTTGAGGCACAGCTACTACAGAGCAGTAAATTTTAACGCCTTTATACCTGTTCCCACTTAGAAGTAGATTCCATCCTTAAAACTGAAAGGTTTAGTTAAAAATTCTCCTTAATTCTCCTTCCAAATGACAAGACATTCTCATTTAAGGTTCAAGCTTTAAGTGAAAAGATTCATAAACAAGGTTCCACTGAGAAAAATAACTAAATCCAGGATGTATCTCAAAAATAAATTTTGCAAGCCCTGTGATTACAGCATTACTCCGCTTTCACACAGAAAAATTTATAAAGAAATTTCCATACTTGAGGAAAACTGAAAAGTCTTAGATCAGAGCAGGGAAGGATGTCTGAATCCTCACAGGACTCTTACCAAAGAAACTCTATCAAGTAATTACTATCTCCCATCTTGATTTTCCCTATATCACATTTAACCTGATCTTTTAATTAAGTTTTCATAAAGCAAAATTTAATTGAAACATCAATTATGGTAAAACCTAGCTAGATATAATTGAATTTTCACTCAAAAATAAAAATTGCATTCTTTTCATTTTAAAACATTTCTGACCTACTTCCTCTTTCTTATTTCCCAAAACAAAAGGTAGGGACTGCTGACAATACTGCAGGAAACAACATCAGAAAGCAGAATTAATTATCCACTGGGGAAGAATCATTAAACTGAGCACTAATAAATTAACTGTGAGTAGGAATGGAACCAGTTGTGATAGCTTCTAATAAAGCACTAGGAACCTACAATGAAGCACAAAATAGCTCATAGGTGACTTGATCACTGAATTAGTCACTACCCACTCCTACCTGCCCAGTTAGTATTATTTATAGTTGCATACAATAAGAAAATAATAAAACCTATTTTCCCCATAAAATTTTATTATCCATTGCAAAGCACACATGTTGAAGACAGGTTTTTGCCAATGAGGTTGGGAAGAAGACACTACTCTAGAAGAATGCTACTCTTCCTGTCACCAAAGATAACCTCCTTAATAACAGAATTCTCCTCCCTAATACTTGTAACCTACTGCAATAATATAACAGCTAGAAAAGCTCCTCATGGATTATGCTTCCAATGCAGTGTGTGCTTTCAGCACTTTAAATGTCTACTGCTCATCATCGTGAGATCTACGTTTCAAATATTGTCAAGTAAATGTTCAGCTGCTCATTCTGAGTTTACACTGTTGTCCTTTCTTAGTTTAAAGGACTTTTTAATTGCTAATATGTACAGATCCTTTGAGCAGTGTTTCAATACACCATATGGGAAAACTCCATCTTAGGAATGATTTACCAAAACCATTTGTGGCAGTCCTTTAATGACTCTTGTGTCATTTGCATGTAAGGCAGAGAATAGGCTTGTGGGAGAAACTGAGGAATAAGCAGAGTCAGTGATACAGCATGTCAGAGTACATTCTGGAAGTTAAGTCTACATTATTCCACTGAGATACATTTTACAATGTTTTTCAGAGGTGCCCTGATTTTTGGCCATCTTTTTCTTCCCAATTTGTATGTATGTATCTATGAATGCAGTTTGCATTTCCAGTTAAGTAGAATTACGTACAGTGACAAAATCATGTCATAAGTAAATAAGATGTTAAAATCATTAAATAGAAAGTAATTAATTAATTTGCTGCAAATAATTTATCTGCATTTCAGTAAGACTGAATGTCCGGCTGTAATGAGACTGGACTTCCCTGAGAAGTACCACCAACAGTACTGCCTATCTACAGGTCAAACACACACCAAGGAGGGACAGAGAAGAGATATGACTATAGAGGAAATTACCTGAGAAATTGAAAATCACACTATAATGTCCATTAACAGAAATTGCAGTGTTGAGCAGGCTATGACTGATAGAAAAAATATTACTATTTGTTTTTAAATAAGTCCAAGAATACTTTTGAAAATGTAAACATCAGTTCCATCTTACAGAAAGAAAAATGGAGGCATAAGGAACCACAGTCACATGGTGATTCAAATGCAAGAACATTATAAATCCAAGAATTACAGATTGATCTTTTATTTACTCAGCAAAACACTGCATCAGACACTTGGGGATTCACTGTGCAAGTCACATCTTTTAACAGCACAACAGACATTTTCTTATTCATAGGTTCACAGCATGGTTTGGGTTGGAAAAGACTTCAAAGATTATCTAGTTCCAACTGCCCTGCCACAAGATGGGCAGGGACACTTTCACTAGACCAAGTTAATCAAAACCCCTTCCAGGGTAGATCCACAATTTCTTTGGGCAGTCCATTCCAATGTCTCAACACCCTCAGTGCAGCATTTCAAGTGAGTGACCAAGTAAAACAACCACACTCATATATGTAACTTATTTTAACATAAGACTGTAATTCAGGCTTGTGCATTACACAAAAAAAATTCATGTTACAGCAAGATGAGTTTGAGGCTTTGTGTCTATAGCTCTTTGTATCAGCATGAATTTTTTTTTTTTTTCTTGAAATAGTGTTCAAGCTACGATTGCTTCTACAGCACACAAGCGAACAGAATGGGCTCCAGGATGTGGAACAGGCAACCCCATCTGGTACACACACTGGGAAAGGGCATTGTGACTTGGAAAACCGATGGCCACAGGCCCTGTTACGACAAATTTCCAGAGGGCAGAACACACAGAGCAAGGGTGAAAGTGAAATGCAGCAGACCAGACACTTCCCGGCATACTACTCCTTTAGGGATACATGTATTTTAGTGGCTAATAATGCTGACAAATAGGAATACAAACCAAAGAACACTCAGAACAACTGTGAAAAGGAGACAGAGTAAAGCAAACACTTCTCAACCTATTATTGCTTTAGGGATACATGTATTTTAGAGCTGATAATGGAGGACAAATAGAAATCCAAAGAAAGAGCCATATATTGCTTCTGGATGATTCAGCTACATTGGGAACATATTTGTGTGAGACTGAGAAGCGTGCACACAGGCATTATGTTTGACTACAACTAGCTGAATCATTTGCTTCAAGCAAGAAACAGAGCATTACTGTAAGGAAACTACCATAGAAGACTAATAGCACTTACAAATAAATACTATGTGTGTTATCTTCAAATATCAGTTTGAAAGTCTTACAAACTTCCCTAGAAAATCTGCCTAATGCTATACTTTTCAATTGTAGCTCAGTATGACATCCATATCTATCTTACAGACCTGATTTTATATGAACATACAATTACTTGATCAACAGATTAGCATCTCCTGTAAAGTACTGTAATAATTTGTAGTTTATCAAGATCATGAGGTAAAGAAATCAATTTTGCTGGGAGCGTGCCAAGTCAGGCCTCTTGAAGTTCTTCCTCTTGCTCACTACAACAGTACAGATGAAAACTAGTTATCCTGTGCAGGTGTAAAAACAAACAAATCCATATTATCTAGGTGAAGAAACACATCCCTATTTGATTAAAAAATAACAAAAAAGAAAGGACAAAGACAAGAACTATATATCCACACTTGATTAAAAAAAAACCTAAATAAGCAGTAAGAATGGCCCCATAACCCAAAGCCATTCTTCATATCTCCTTTTCTCCAAAACACAGCTGCAAAATCTGTTTCAAACACACTAATCTTGAAAGTCTGTACACTTGGTTTACAGTATCCTCTTGCATAACCATCTTCAATCTCCTTTTTTCTCATAACAAAAATACAGTCAACTCCTAATTAAAATATTCAGCAATATAATTTTATTTCATTACTCAATTCTTTATGTGCATACACACGTGGAACTCTCCAGATGTCTGCATTCCTTCCTGCTTCCCAATGTGGCTGTCTAGAAGCCCAGGATCAGACACTGTTTTTCACCAACATGGGACAGGAAAGACAAGTATGACACATGAATTACTGAGGTTCAGGTAGTGCTATACTTTAGCACTCCCAGTTCCTCCGTCTATGCACCAGTGCAAGGACTGATTTCCCTACATCCTAATCCAAATGAAATTCACTGGAGAAACTTGAGGGTTAGAAGCCATTGCAGCTAGAAAAACTGAAAAACTGACTAGTTTGACTGCAGCAAATTTTCTTCCTAGTTTATAGGAAGTCCCCATCACACTTAACACAAAAGCACAGTTCCATTCCATGTATTCCACAGAGTCTCCAGGAAGAAAAGCAGAATGAATAGCAAAGCTTGAGACAGCAGGCAGCCCAGGCTCACCCTCATCCAACCAGCAGACTGCCATAGAGACTGATGCCTCAACAACACATCTGAAACCCACACACACAATTCCATACTCAGGGATCAAAGACACAAGGGACCATATAACCATAAGCAGAGGCTCTATTAAGTCAGCCAGAAACATGTAAAGATTCTCGACAAGGAACACCAGAAAATGTGCAGAGTCCCTTAGAATTTTCACCACTATAGGGTGAATTACTTTATGAATACATTAAACACAATTTCTCTAAACAGGTGCCTCAGATGTTGCTAAAGATCCAACTGAGAAGACAGGACTGCTGGTCTTGAGTTATGAGAAGCCTTCCCTGCACTCCTGAGTAACAAGCTCCGAGTTTCCTCTGGTGCAAGAAACACTCCACATCTAAGAGGATAATGATTAATAGCCCAGATAGTTCATGAGTGTCAGGCAAAGCAATTAACTTTGAATGAGGGAGGGGCCTGCAGACTGATGCAACAGACAGTTTCTGAATGAAAGGAAGGAGTAGGTGGGGAAAGAGTAGGCAGAATCAAAGCCAAAACACAAACAGTATCTCATTCTTATTATAAAGTCACCATCAGAGACACAACAGAAGGTAAAACAACAAAGCATGACCTAAAAAATATGCCATGAAACTCCAGCTTTCTCAGAAGCATGCAGGCTGTTGAACATGCTAATATTTTGTGTACTCCAGCTAGAAAACTTGCAGACTGAGGTTAGGAGCAAATGAAACCATAAACCTGCAGGACGGCAAGATGCCCAGAGGAAATCACACAGACCACACAGGTGCAAACACATATTGTGCCTTACACAATGTTAGATTTTATGATAAATAGTATATTCTCAACCAAATTGTCAAAGAACTTAGTAAAGTACATTCCCACTCACTAAAAGGGAAGTTAACATTTTATTGTGCAATGCTCTACTCAATGTGTTCCCACGTTTCTGCTACATGCATCAATGATTTTTTCCAAAAACATGCCAGTCAATCATTACAAGAAGGATCTGTGCTTTATTTCTCCTCCTACCCAAGAACAACACAGCACAAAACCAGGCACAAGTACTAGCTCAAAATATTCTCATAGTGATTGAATTTTTGGGCTAAAACATCATGAGTGCCCATGTGTACAACATTTAGCCTCTTCCACTCTATTTTCAGGATCCTAAAACTGCCCAGGTGGCTTTGATTTAATTCGTTCCAAGCTGTTCCAATGTGAATTGGACTGGTGAGGTCAGCAACACCTATGATTAATGCAGGAGCAGGGAGTCTGCCAGGCAAAAGACTTAGCTGAATGCCATACTGAATAAAACCAGACTTAGCTTTTCCCCTCAGGCAGATTCCCCATTTCTGTGCTGACATAGCTACTACTGCCCTCAACAAGGACCTGTGAACAAACAAAAAAGGTCACTTTTATGCAAACATCTGCTGAAGGGCATGCTTAAAGTACACACAGCTTTGGACTTAACCATTACTTCCTCCATGCTCTAGTTCATCCATTACCACACTGCCTTCCTCAGGTGTTAGACTCTCCACACTCTCCATCAGACTTCCAAACAACAATCCCAAAAAAATTAACTAACCAAATCAGAGAGCAAGTACTTAGTAGTGGGTCGCTATGATTTTTATCTCCTTAACCTCATATACAAAACTTCCTAGGTAGTCAGCTACAAGCAGAAAAGTAATTTCAAAATAACAGGCAGATCAGGTCTTCATACAGCTAGGAACAGCAAATAAAGCACATTGACCTGAACCTTAAACATACAAAAAATTCCATAAGAATGGGCATTTCTTTCCCACTATCACCTGTTGAATAAGTAGATTCCAAAAGAGTACTAACTCCGACTCGAGTCCTCTGACTTTGGGATTCTGGTATACCATCCTCCACCAACTATACAAGAATTTAGGCTCCCAGCTCTCCCTGTTCCCACCTGCACTCCAATTAGATGTTCAAACAGGCAGAAAAATACTCCCTATCTCCAACACCTCATGTCGGCTCTGTGCTTCTGTTATCATTTTAGATTGCAGAAGTTGCTCCAGCCTTCTTGTCATGGCTTTCATCCTAATTTATTTAGTAATCTACCACTTTTCCTATAAAAATCTCATAAGCACTGCATTAAGTATATTTATTCGCTTCAATAGAGAGGTTTTGTTTTTGAATTTCTTTAGGCATCTTTAAGATAGATTTTTTCCTCTAACTTCTGATAATTTTTACAATTGGAATGTTGACAATTTTTACAGCTAGAATGTGAAACTTATGCTACAACAGCATGAAAAAAAATTGTAATATGCTCAGAAGTTAGTTGTCTTCAGTCTCAAGATCATCTAACTCTTCCTTAAAGAAATTATTGAATCCTGACTGCCTACTCATTTCTGTGAGCTAATGATAGAGTAAATCAACAACTCTATTTTTCCCAGGTTAAGTACTACAACTTCCCCCAAGACTACTGCAAAACCTAATGGGTCATACTGTTTGAATTTTCATAATATTAGTTAAAAACCCCACAGAATCACAGATAACTACCAAGTATTGTAGTATCATTACAGGCTTTGAACAAGAATTAATGGTAATTTAAGGGAGGAAAACAGGGATGCAAACAGAAGCTATCCATTTCTACCAGCTGGTCGGGTCTTGTTTTGGAGGCTAAACTGCACCACAGGGCACAACAGTGCTCCCCCGCTGTGTCCAGCAGTTCTGCTCTGGTCCTGCACTAGGGGAAAGGAGGAGTACTTCTAG
Source organism: Aegithalos caudatus (assembly GCA_013389925.1). Taxonomy (NCBI): domain Eukaryota; kingdom Metazoa; phylum Chordata; class Aves; order Passeriformes; family Aegithalidae; genus Aegithalos; species Aegithalos caudatus. The sequence continues at coordinate 71,497 of WEIU01003977.1, forward strand.
ATCTACTCATCTCTTGCCCTTGGAAACGAGAGATGCAAAAGCAAGATCTGATGAACTGCAGATGACAGCCCAGAGATGGGCATGAATCAAGGCAATTGCTACAGTTTTCAAACACTACCAATATTGAACTTTTCTATTAGAATAAATGCAATTAATGACTTACGAACAATGGCACTGCTCTGACAGCAACACATCAGTCCTAACAGCATGAAGTTATTTAACTAAGGTCACCTTCCTGTTTTTATGACTCTCAACTTGAAGGAAAGAAGAGAGTCAGACAAGAACAAACAACCCAATGCAAAACTTCAATATCCACCCATTTATTAGGAGTGTGGCCAATTCAAGATGGATTTCAAGCTCAAATTATTGGTGTCATCAAGTAGGCCTAAGTTCAAAGTTCTTATGTAGTGAAGCAAGAGTAGAAGTGCTAAAACTATGAAAACATGCCTGAAGAACTACCCAGTGTTACTAAGAAAGGGAGACTGGTCAAAGGGAGAAAGTCTTTGTAAGGTCCTTGCAAAGAACAAGTACTTAGGAGAAGGAACAGGAGAGAATTTCTTATGAGCAAACAAATTAAAAAGCTTCTTCCACTGGCATATGCCAGTAATCAATTCAGTAGATGTTTTTCAGAGCAATGCTCACCAGACCACATTCCCTATTTACAAGGCCATATATCCCACAGCATGGGCAATACAACCTCTGTAACTCCAGGCAGGTTCTTCTGCTCTTTCCCACTTAGAATGCATTCCCCTGTATTTCCAGAGAAAGGCAGCAAAGTAAAAGAGCTGTGGCTAAACACAACACATAGCTAATACTTCCAACTGCTGGAAAATAATCCTTTTCCAAAGTGATTATATGCAGAGACACATTAAAACCACAATTACTGGTTTTGCTTCCCTTGCAAGGGAAGCAACAGTGGAGAAAACCACGTACATGAGGCTCCTAAATAAATGAAAAGAGAAACAAAAGGGCTGTTACTTCTTGTTTCTGCGGGTTAGCCTGCAGAAACTCCCACTTCTGGGAAAAGGCTTGAAAAGTGTTGCCATAGGGCTCCTGCTTATGGTACAAGTTTCTAAAACTATTTAACTTTGTCTAGACTGTGAAAATATGGGTGATGTCAAGATGACTCTAATTTTAGCTACACATTTTTGTTTACCTAGCAGTTTTCCACCATTTCTGGCATCTCCTGGTTTTGTGTCTATCACCTGGAGATTGACAACCACTTCACTCCTCCCTCAGAGACAACTGAGCATGCAGCCGTATGTACTTGGCTGGCTGTTCATTAGATTAGAGAGCTCCTCAAAGCTACCACTGAGATGAGGCTTCTGGAACTCAGACCTTCCCAAATACACAGTGTTGAAAAGAGACCAGAAAGTTCTAGAATTGAGGCCTGAAGCAATTTCCTCAGGCCTTCAGGAAGAAGAAAGGGAATCCTTCCTTGTCCCTGAAGACTGTTCAGCCTTGTACTGTCTGACAGCCCATGTGCTAAAAGCATCAGGGTTTACTGGGGTTCTCCACACTGCCTGGAATTTTTTTTTCCCTGGAAGTTGTCTTGTCACTCAGGAGTAGAAGTAGAATATGCTTGCTGCTGTAGAACACTCACAAATGATGACCATGGTCAGTGCCAGGTGGTCCTGGAAAACATCAGCTTTAATGAGAACCAAGAAGCCTTTCAGATCAGCCACAGAGTACAAACTTGCTCCAGAGAGCTGCTCCCCTGCTGAATTACACTGGAAAAACCAAGGAGGAGGGTGGAAGAAAAGTTCAGGCAGATATGCTGGGTTGACAATTCCTGAATACATACAACTAAAAAACCCATCTCCAGAGGAGGGGCAGAAAAGCCTGAGTGACAACTAAACTACAAGCTCAAGGTAAAGGCAAAAAAAAATTGCATTTATCAATAAACATGTACCTCTTTTTTTTTCTTTTTTCTTTTTTTTTTTTTTTTTTTTTAATTTACACAACTGTTTCAGTGTTTGAGCTCACTAGCACACAGCCACATCAAATGATGGCAGAATTCCAAAGAAAGTCAACCCAAGTGCGATCCCTAGGGCACACATGGGGACTTCACACAAGAATCCGCAGTTCCAAAGGGAGGAACACAAAAGGAAGTCTGTCCCCAGCTGCAGAGGATGCAGACACCTTTACTGTTCAGCTGAATAAGAGACCAAACCTAGGGGGAGGTGGGAACATGTTGGCCAACCTCAAGGCTGAAAGCATGCTGTGGCCCATCCACAGCCAGCAAGGTGGGGTGGGGGCCGTCTGGAGTCACAGCGTGGCTTTTCATCCATGCCAGCAGCACGTCTGGAATGGACTTGTGAAGGAAGGAGGGCCAGACTGTCTGAGCTAAGAAGCCTAAGTTTAAACAGCCAAAATACGAAACACCTATGAAAAAATCCCCCTCGGAATATATATTTGCTTTGAATAAATCCTTTAAGAAACCAGTCTAAATCTGACAACAAATCAGAGGAAGATCTGAAATGGAATGAACAGGAATGTGTGCTTTTAAACCTTAATTTCCACAATTATCATGTGAAATTTTTTTTTAGAAGAGTTTGCACCCAAGTTGTATCAAAAGACTTATAGAGATTTATGCTAAAGTAATCAGATGTCTCCAGACTCATCCAGAGCCATGTTACACAGAATTCTCTAGAACAGAATTACACAGAATCTCTACAACAAGCAGAATTAACAACTGCTTCTCTTGATACTTGCTCACAGACATAATCATTGCCAAAAAAAGCCCAAAGGTGGAACACTGCTCTCCTGATTTTCATCAGTCAGTGGTTTCAGGCTTCCAGCAGCTCAATGCAGACCCAGGTCCTTCACAAGCTTCACATCAGAAACACTGATTGTACAGGTCATATGTGAAAGCCCACCAATGAAGATACATAAAACAATTCTGCACACAAAGCTATCCATCAGGCCCATTACACCTCTTATTATGCCACACAGCCACAATTGCTCACTTTGAGTCCAACTACCGTAAGTAGAAATCATCAATTTTCAGGACTTCTGTAGGACTTGCAACCCAAAAGTTTACCATATTTGAATGTAATAATCCATAAGATTCCTAAAGTACTACTTTTAAAAGAAATTAATGTATTTTAAAATAGGATATATTCTATAAAACCCCACTTAAGAGCATACATCTGCTATAATTAGTCCTGAAGTCTACTGACAATGAGATAAGGAAAAAATATAATTTAAAAGACTTCTCTGTTTCAGCACCTCCTTTCAGGGTCACTTTTTTACTGCTTCTCAGGATACAACTGGCTAAGTACAGACTAGTATGCTCAGAACAAAAGTTAAGTGCAAGTTCTTACAGTGCACACCACGAGACAGCAGCCAGCACCTTGAATCTGCTGCTTGGACTGTCCTCAGATATCCTGCCTTGTGCCTCTGCTGACGGGACTGGTGCAAGCCCCAGCCAAACAAGTCACTCAGACCCAAGAGTTCCAGCTGAATGATTTGCTGGCCCTAACATCACAGTAAGTGGATGCCACTGGTGTCCTGTTCCTGTAACAAACAAAGCATCTTGAAAATAAGCCCACCTACAGTGCCCACATAAATTTTTCAAGGTAAGGAAACTTGTGCTTAACACTGCAAGCTTCCTTCAAGTTGCCGTTTTATCAGGAGTAAGACCATAATTTCAATTTTATTTCACCTATGAAATGGATGTTTTCTATTTTTTTCCAAAATAAACAAAGATATTTATAGTCCAACAGGGATTATGTTTCAATAAAGTTTGACCGAGTACAGGGAAAATTATTTTAGAAAAATTCCCATGTTTTAAAGACAGAAAACAAGTTTCAAGTTTTATGAACTATATGGGAATTAATTTCTTTCCTAAGTTAAATAAAAGCTATAGCAAAAACACCAAAACACCTCCATTATGACTTTAAAGAGTGTCCAGAGGAATCAAAAATCCAGAAATTCTCTTAAATATAACTCTGTGTACTTAATATTTTATCCTGAAATGGTCACTAAATATAAGGTAACAACATTCATGTGCAAATTGATGATTTTTGTATTATACAATCAGACAAAACAATACGGGAGTTGGTGGTTGTTGATGTGACAGTGAACTGAGCATAGCACTGTGTATCCTGTCCAAGGCACACAAAATTAGAGGACTTCAAAAGACATAGTTTTTCATTTTAAATTAATCCTGGTACCCTGAGAGATTTCAGCTCCAGTCAGAAGCTAATGTATCCTTCCAGATGCTTTCACACAAGAATAGATTAAGTTCTTAAAATACAGAGATTCAATCCTGAGCACACACAGTAATGTCAGCAGCTTTAAATACTGGAAGCTTGGGTGACCATGTCTGGGCAGTGACAGCACAAGAGTCAATTGCAACAACCCAGAAATTTGTCTCTCCATCCCTGTCCATCCCTACTACCAGCCTATACTAACAAACCACTGTCTCCAGAGGTAAAAATAGCCTAAGAACCTCTGGACTGAAAATTACAAGCATCTGTCAAAAGCAGCACAGCATATTTGGGGGTTGAGGGTGACTCCAAAATGTACCAAGGTGTTAACTCCTTTAAAAAAAAGCTGGTGGACACTCAGTTATAAAAACAGATTGAAGCTTCACAGCTTCCCATAGCAGGTTGCCAAGGGAGGATGAGATTAATCTGGTTTTCCAAGATAAAAAATACACTGAATAATACCTGAAAAAGCTCAGTCATATATAAAAAGAAAAAAAGTAATAAAAACCAGCACACATATCCTCATCTTTCATAGGCAATATGTCATACCAGTTACTTTCTAGTATTTCCACAGCATATCTAGTAATCCAGATTATTTGGCAGACCTTTATTTAACCACTTCAAATACCATACAGAGTTTGAACTACATGATGCAAGTCCTTTGGATATATTTAGTTATTTTTTTAATTTGGTATTGAACCTTACTGTCAGTAGAAGCCAACCCCACCAGGGGAGCCATAACCATATGCCAGAGCTTTTCACTCCTGCCTAATTCTGTGTACAATCTTGTTTCCTCTGCTCACAAAATGACCTACATATGTAGTCAAAAGATGCTACCAGGAGCACTATATATGTCAGATTCAAATATAGCCTTAATACTACAGACATTTTGAGCACAAAGCAAGCACTGAGAAGTAGGCTTACATCGTGAATATATCTCATGTACCAAAAACAGGAGACAAGGAGAAAATAATGCACCTAACCATGCAGGTCCCCATTGCACTGCAGACTCAGTAACATGCACATACTAAGTAACATGCACAACCCTAAGTAACTGCTTTCATGAGAGCTTGGGTAATGTGAGCATTTAAGTAATGCCTAAGCCACACATTCAGCAAGAAAACAAAACCTTGAAAAGCTGATCATTAATTGAGCACTATTTATTTATTCTGCATGCCAAACAAGACAGGAGTATTTAATTATCCAGCTAATGATTGCAAATCAAGACAGAGATCAGCTATGGAGGAGCAAGCTTAATGCTGTCACTTCCCAAACTCTGCTCCAACTGCTTTCCTTCCACAGGTGGTATTTAAGTGTTCTGAAAAAGGAACCTGAGCAGCTCACCCATGACAACACCCACCTACACCAGCTGTAAGCTTAAAACCTTCAGCATCCCCAGATGACAGAAGGATAAACTACTCCCATTGCAGACAGACAGGTGTGCTGTTGGCAAACCATGGTCAATGGGTTCAGCCAAATTAGGACATTGGAGTGATTACAGCCTAGGAAAGAAGTGATTTTGCAAACACGACTGATTATTATCCTTTCTAGTCTCTGCTGTGTTTAGTCCCAGTGATTACTCTTCTCACTTTTTGCCTTCCTTCTCAAGACAGCAAGTTTTCAGTAGAAATAACTCTCATCTCCAGTCATGCCTGGTTCTTGCTTTCAGTGTTTCAGTTCTGGCCTGACCCCAGGCTTTGGTACAGAGATAATTGAAGGACCCAGCTTTCCTGTCAAGCACACAAACTACCATAGCCAACACAAGACAATAGGAGGAGGCCTTCACCATTATCAGATGCCAAAGGTCCAAATATGCTTTGTGCCAATGACCTTGCTAAGCTCATACTAAGTGTTACCAAGCACATGCAATCCAATTTCCTAAATGTTTGGATTTTTCCCCCATTTGCTGTAATGAATTTCTGTCCAAGTGTTGCATTCCTGACATCTGGCTCAGACAAATTCCTAAAGAGTCCAGGACACCAGAACTGCTTGGAAATTGGCAGGTGGGAGAAAATAATGGCCATAACCTTGTTCTTAAGCCATTTAGCCTGGAATTGTCACGAACTATGTATTCAGAAATTCAGATCTGAAAAGATCTAAGGCTATTCTAAGCTCATGCTAAACATGTTTTCCCTTTTTATGCATTCTCTATATTTCATATTAATACTGAGGGGAAGAGGGACAGAAAGGGAACATAACTGTTTCTACCATAAAAACCTATTCAACATTTACAATAAAAGAGGATTTAGGCTTGTCCCTGAGAGAAAGTCTTTATTTCCAGAAACATCTCATTCTGTAATGGCTGTAGAAAAAAAGGGGAGATTTTTCCATTTCAAAACAGCTCTAAGGAAAATCGTAAAAAATGGACAAGACAGACAAATGAGAGATGTTCCTCATTTCAGCATATATCCTGTGGTTTTCATCCTTGAAAGTTTAACTGTATTCCTTTATAAATCACAGTCACAAGAAAAATAGCCATTTTCTCACACAGACAAAATTGACACTGATCCACCCTGCACCAGCAAGGGCAGAAGGAACATCACTGCATCTGCTTTTACAGCACCACAGTACTGATCACAATACAGTAATTCATTTAGTAAATGCAAAAAATCCCACATATATCTGGAGTAGATCTGTTGATGGGCAATTTGCAAGAAATTGAAAGAAACCTAAGAAGTGTATAAAATTATACACATTTAACAAGTTTTTACTGGTTTTCAGGTAGGAAAGCATTCATAAGACTACACTACTGCACGCTTGCATTTTAGCAGTTTGTACTATCGCTGAAGTACCACTTTACTGAACAGACTTCTTACACCAACACTAGGAAGTTCTGGCTCACTTTGGGCAGTAAAATGATAGTCTGAAGTCTCCAAGAGATGAAAGGGAAGAAAAAAACTTCCACCAATTTCTAATGCCTTCATGAAATTATCCAGGCTCCCTCTGGTGGGGGATTTAATGTAGAGACTGTTCCAGTTTGCTAATGAGAACAGCTTTGAACCACAACGGGTTTTTCTTTTGTAAAACAAACTGTGTTAGGATTGGACTCTGCAATTCCTAGAATCTCTTGTTATGCTTCAGTCACAGCAATCTGAGGTAAAGCTTTTTTTCTGGTCCTAAACTAAATCACATACAGAAGAGCAGCCTGTGATTAAAAAAAAAAAAAAATCACATTTTTAAAACATAAATTAGTGTGCTCCAAAATCCTCAGAACATGTCTCATTTCTTACTTCAGCTCTCCAGAGTCCCAGAAGAACCACTGCCTCTGCTCCCGATGTGGACAGAGGTCAAAACGAGATCGCGCTCTCCAGGGAACACAAGAGATCTGGGGCCCTAGTTTTCATTTGTGGTTTACATATTGATTATATCAAGTCCCAAGTCTCATATCTCTCCAACAATTCGAATACCATTTATATGCACCACTGTAAGACAATTCCAACATGCCTACGTATGTCTCTACAAAACACACACACAGGAGTCAAGCAAACCTCCATCCATTTCATTTCTCTACACCCTCTGAAGTTGTCATTGTAACCAGTAAATGAAGATGACAACCTAAACAAACACAAAAAGACATCACATTTGGTATTTTTAGTAACTACCCCTAAATGTATGTACTACATATTGACATCAAAATTCCTGTTATCCGTGCAGTCTCATAGTCAACTTCAGTTTTGCCTCCTGAACTTCATGACCAATATTATCAACATTCTCCAGTCTTGATTAAACAAAAATCATGCAAAGAGGTAGCATTTTTAAAAATAAAAAAAAAGAACAATCCAACTTGGGGCAGGAAAACTGCAACCCAAAGATGCTGCTGTACGGAAAAATCAGCATGAGCCCTTTCATGCATGGAGTCAGTTTTATTTCTGACAGCCCTTACTATGACTCACTAACTTTTCTTCCTTAATAAGGCCATGATTTGCATCAGAGAAAGTGTGTCTATAGCAAGTCCAAGGACTCAGAAAATTATTCAATGGCTAAGAAACATAACTTTGTTACATAGAGGAAAACAATTTCAGTTCTCAATTTGTCCTTGTGCTTTCCGATAGAAAGGGATGCAAGATTGTAACTATTATAGTCCAAGGATTCTGATTAACCTCATACAGCCCATCTTAGATATGAGTATAATTCAATTACTGCCAGATAGGACGGCAGCTGAAGCTGAAGAGCAACCCAAATTTGAGGGAAATGTAGGATATAGTCGTCACAGAAACCAGTCTCATAGATCAGAAGAAGCAGTCCTCATCACTCCAAGTTCTTTGGGACAACTATAAAGTTTTACAAGAACCCACTGCTTGCAACCCATGTAGGAAGGCAAATAAAGAACAGCAATTCAAATTAGGATGTCATTAATGAAAACCAAAGCCTTACAAAGCAAGCGTTAACTTACTCAGACCAGGGAGATTACTACCTCATTTTGTCCCAGAGGCATTCCTTTAGTGCTCAAGTACAGCTATGCGGGGAACCAGGAGAGAGGTATTTACAGTTCAGAACGACAGGCGTGATCTCCACGCCCCCGACTTCCCAGACCCCCCTCAAACGCAAAGCCTGCGGCGTGCGCTTGACACTGACAGACCACACTCAAGATGAAACTGCAGAAAGGATACGAGACCATTCCCCTCATACAAAAACCAGACAACTCTCCCAGCAACGGGGCAGGACCACACCACCTGTAATAAAATAGAAGAGGGCAAGCACACACACCGTCCCCTCGCACACCGCGGGGTGATGGCCATGGGACCCCGCCCCGGACCTCGCTCAGCCAAGCGTCCCCCTCGCCAGCTCCCCAGCCTTGGGCATTCCCGGGGCCACTTCGCCTTCTGCTTCACCACAAGGGGTTTGCGGGCGTGCAGCGACGGGAGATTCCCGGCTCGGTTAAACCTGCCCCGGGGGAGCGCTGCCTCAGCCGGACAAGAGCCGGGTCCCCGCGGGGGA
>WEIU01003977.1:81500-98063 GCA_013389925.1 Aegithalos caudatus
ACGCAAACCCGGGGGCCGAAGCCCGGGCCGCGGAGTCGCTCCTGCTGGCAGCCCCCGTCCGCATGAGGTGGAAGGGGCCGCCGGCCGGGGCTGCCTGCTCCCCGCGCGGTTTCCGCACTGCCTGGGGAGCGCTGTCCAGGTGCCAGGCGCGCATAAGGATCGTAGTTGACTTAATAACTGGATCGTCTGAACGGAGACAGCGTTTAGCGTCCGCGTTTGTCATTTTCTGAAGCGCTGGGTGACGCTGGCTCTGCTGCTGAGCACGGAAGCAGCAGGTTTTCACTGCTGGGATTTCCCGGCTCTCTTCGTCCAAGCTCATTTCCGGGGACCATTTCAGATTGATTGTCTTGACCTCCCGTGCTCTCCCTCTTTTTCAGAGTGTTGAACAGGAAGGGCCCTGGGGCTGCACAGCTCCAAAAAGCCCTTTGGCACTGCCGCCCCTTTGCAGTCGCTGGCTGTCACTGCCGGGGCTCGGAGCGAGCCTGCCCGCCCCCGTCCCTGCCCGCTGTACGGGGAGCAAGCGCTGCGCTGCTACCGCGGAGCGTGGCAAGAGCCCTGGAACAGGCTGCCCAGGAACGTCTCGCTCCCTGGAGACACTGGAAACCCACCTGGACGTGTTCCCGTATAACATGCTCTAGTAACCCTGTCTTAGCAGGGGCGGTGAATGATCTCCAGATGTCCCTTCTGAACCTAACAATTCTGTGATTCTGTTACAAAAAAAGAGGGAAATTTCCAGCAGTTGTTCAGAAAGGGACAGGTTTCTTACCATGTAGGAGCAGAGTTTGGAGCTTGATTCTCGTGTTTGGGCTTGAAGTGGAGCATCGCGTTTTGCTAATTCCACGTTAAACAGTCTTTCTGGGGATTTTTCACCGGGATGCAGAGCCTGGCAGATCCTGTCAGCAGAGAGAGGTATCCAGCTCCATGAGGACGCAGGCAAGCTTTGCTGTCGGTGCGCATGGAAGGGCCTTCCAGATGCAATGCAGACCTTGGGTGAAAAGAATATATCATAATATCACAATATTATAATTTCTACTTCTTGTATATATGTGTATTAGCATATATACAGATAAAACAAAAATTTCCTTCTGACTTAAATATCTTCTGTAAAGATTCTCATAATGAGAATTATGCCAGTAGCCAGAGAATTTTTTTAATTAACTGGATCAGTTACCAGCCCACACGTTGTGAGCAGTACTAGTCATAGCCATGTGGATTTAAAAATTATAAGAGGGAGGAAAGTCCAACATGGCCAGCTGCACACAGCCTCTGGTGGTTTGCCTCTGCCTCAAAGCATGCTGTGACATACTAATACTGGTGCAGATAATGCCAACTAAATAAAATAGTGAGCTGTAGCTACTAAAATGAATTACAATAACAGTGTAATAATGTCTATATACTTAATCCAGTTAGAGACAGATATGGCAGTGGATTTCTAAATACAATAGGTCAGCTTGCATGCTTGGGCATGGGAGAAGAGCTGAACTAGATAATAATTAAATGCATGTTAACATTCAGTTATTTTTAGTCAAGATTTGGGTAACATGGTATGATTGGCACAGGGCGTTCCTTATTTTGGTAAAGACCAATAGGGGCCAACCCAGTACTAGAGCAAGAAACAGTTCCAGAATCTAGCGTCAGGAATAAAGTTATCACAGAATCACAGAATATGCTCAGTTGGAAGGGACCCACCAAGATAACGAAGCCCAGCTCCCACCCTTGCACAGCACCATTCCCAAGAGTCACACCATTTGTTTCAGAGCATTTCCTAAACACTTATAGAACTCTGTCAGGCTGGTGCTGTGACCGGTGCTTGGGGAGCTGTTCTGGTGCACAAACACTTTCTGGGGGGAAAAACCTTTTTTCTAATATCCAACCTAAACCTTCCCCAACACAACTTCAGGCCTTTCCTTCAGGTCCTGTCACTGGTCGCCACAGAGCAGAGATCGGTGCCTGTCCCTCCTCTTCATGAGGAAGTTGTAACTGCAGTGAGGGCTCCCCTCAGCCTCCTCCAGGCTGAACAGACCAAGTGACCTCAGCCACTGCTCATATGGATTCTTCTCAAGGCCCTTCACCATCTTCATTTCCCTCCTTTGGACACTAATAGTTAAATGTCTTTTTTATATTGTAGTGCCCAGAACTGCCCCCAGCATTATAGGTGAGACTGCCTCAGTACAGAGCAAAGCAGGACAATCCCCTCCCTTGCCTAGCTGGTGATGCTGTGCCTGATGCCCCCAGGACTTGGGGCTGCCAGGGCACTGCTGACTCACGTTCAACTTGCCATTAACCAGGACCCCCAGGTCCCTTTCCATGGCTCTGCTTTCCAGCCTCTCATTCCCCAGTCTGTCCATACATCCAGGGTTGCTCCATCCGAGGTGCAGAATCTGGCACTTTCCCTGGTTGAATTGCTGAATGCTGGACATTTTGTCCAGAAGGATACTATGAAACACAGTATCAAAAGCTTCACTGAAATCCAAAAAGATTACATCAACTGTCTTCCTTTGATCAAATAGGTGGGTTACAGGGAACTGTCCCCTCAGGTGCAGCAGCTCTCCATGAACAGACTAGCTGACATTTCTACAGCACGAGCAGGAGAGAAGCTGTAATCTCCCAGAAGTCTCCAAACTTGCCTGAAAAGCACAACACTCATTAGTGGTTTTTTGTTTGTTTATTTTTTGGGTTTTTTGGGTATTTTATGTAAATGCTAAATAAAAATGTGGGACACAGTACATGAAACAGCAAGCATTCACACCAAATCCCTAGCCAGCTAGAAGGAATGCTTTTACAGAATATTGTCACAACAGCTGGCTGTCACAAAAACAACCTATCTTTTTAACAGCCACCTCAGATGTTGGAGGCATTCTGTATGTTGCATTTAATAGAGACTCAAGAGAGCTAACAAAAAGCTTTTATTTTTTCCATTGATGCCCAACACAAGCACAAAAAGACATAATTTCTCATCAGATCATGCTGTCAAGCTTCTCTCTTAAAAGGATTCCCCAAAGAAACAAAACGAAAAGTTCAGCTGTGAGATGCACTACACTGGAGCCTGACTTAATGAGAAAGATAGAGGATTTGTTTGGTTTATAGGTTTTCATTATTGTGATCATCTCTCCATAATACTGCATTTCATGATAAAAGCTGGCTTATAAAGGATTTGACAATTCAAAATGCAGTAGGTATGATTAGTAATCTAAGGGCGTCAGATTCAAAGAAGGACTTGAGTGGATTTTAGGTATGATGCTATGCTTTCAACAGATTGAATATTTAATTGAAACACTGTTTAGATTCACAGCACTCATTCTCTCCATTAAGGTGTGTTTGCACAATTGTTTGCTGGGATGTTGTGAACTAGATCAAAGAACTGGTCCAGCTTTCAAAAACTCAGATTTTTGTGTTTCACAGCAGGAATAATCACAGGATTTTACTGCTTTTATGTTGTTGATACATGGCATACATCAGAAAACGTCTTCCAGAAAATTACTGAGGACTTTGTACATGTGCCCAGAACAGAAGAGGGGAGTAAGCTCCGGTCTGCAGACACCCAGATGTGGGTGGATGAGTGCTGAAATCTCTTGAGGACTTCAGATGAGACAAGATTCACAGAGAGTTGCTGTAAGTCTGTTGTGTGAAAGTCTGATGGTCAGTAGCCTCACCCAGCAAGTGAGAGGCCAGATTCATGGATTTTCTTCAGCCCAGGACTCAGAACCCAGGAAATCTCTTTCTTACCTCTTAGGAAGATTATAGGTTCAATAGGGAAAAGATGAATTCTTAAAGGAAATTGTGTTGGTGCGCAGACAAGAACGTAAGAGCCGTGGGGCTAGACAGGCAGAAAAGGATGTGATTCTGTGACAAAAGAAGGTCAACTTTATCAGTGATGGTTATATTATTCACATAAAACTAGTTGCACTAAAAAAAAAAAAAAAAAGTAATACAAGGAGCAAATCCTCAAACCAAGAATTCTTCCCATCTCAGTTGGTGCTGTGGGAGTGGGCATGAGGTCTTTAGCTTCATGTGCATTTCAGCAATACAGTGTCCAACCCCTTTTGTTTTTAAGTTTGTAAACTCATTTCTTTTTTGTTACGTTATGAGACCTGAAACTCTGATACTGCTTTGATAGTCAATCATTTTGCCACGGTATTTTGGCAAACAGAATTGCTATACAAGTTGAGAAATACTACTGTGCTGGGCTGAGGGAAATCACCTAGCTGAATATGCAAAACAAGATCAGCAAATACAGTTTGTAACAGCAGGTTATATAATGTCTGAAACCTTGGAAAAGCAACAATAGTAATGATAAAACCCTTCCTTACAAGTTGTTTGCTTGCAGTCTCAAGGTTCAGAAACCTTTTCTGTACACAGAATTTTTACATTATCAGTGTGTTTTTGTAAAAAACAACTTTATACAAAAAATATTTCTTCCTGCTGAGAAGACACACACCCTTACCCATGATCACACCAGTTTGTTGAGTTTGCAGATATGTATGGGTAGTATAAAGTTGGGACTGTAAGGAAATCTCTAAAAGAGAAAAACAGGATCTGAAAATAGGAGTTCAGAAACTATTTGAAATAAGCAATGTATTGCTGTAAAACTTCCTTTTGTTCCAAAGTTCATCCTTCTAGTGTTTGGTCTCTTTGGAAAAAAGACACTTTCAGATACATTCTATAGTTTTCTGGTCCCCGTATAACATTCCTTCTCCAGCCATTTTCTCTATCTTGACAGAGTCATTCATTTATCTGAACATGCCTATCTCTGAGCTCTCAATACAGTTTTAGTTGTTTGTAATCCTTCCAGTGCTTGATTTGGGTTCACATTCATATGTACATATCCTGATTAGATCCTTCTCCAATATGTCATCAAAAGTCACTTCTCATGTACACAACCTCTCCCTGATTGGATGCTGCTATATAGTACTCTTACTCCAGTGTCCTGGTCTACAGTAAGACTTTAGCCTGCAATTTACCTTCTGCTGCAGTCATCTGAAGCTGTAAACTGGGACATCACTATTGACCTCCTCTGTAAAATCCTTTCACAATGAAACTATCATCAGAATTTATTAATAAGGAAGGTAGTGGGGCCATGCATTTGTCAAGTGTGAAGAGATAAATTGCTTTAAAAATACGAAGAGTTACAGCCTTAGCACTGGAGAAGTGTGTGGATGATGGTGATGGCAGAAAGAAGTTGACAAACTGAGATGACAGACTGGCATGCCTGACAGACTGGCAGCAGTACAGCTAAAGTTGCTAAGACATCACATCACATCACAGGCTGTTTCAATCCCAGGTAGCTTTACCAAAATAACCATCTGAGCTCATATTTTGCAAAATTTCACTCTCTTTCTATAAATACGAATTCCAGCAAACTCACTTCAGTCCTATTGAAAATACAGTTGTAAGAAAGACATTTTTGGAAGTTAAATTTTTCTCTCTATTTTAAAAATCTGTAACTTTTTTATGCTTTAGAGAAGGAACTCAGTTTTTGGCAGGAGAACAGTTCCTTTCTGGCTTTCCTTTGACTATCAAAAGGAAGATCAAATGAGATTTGACTGAAGCAGAGTCTCTGATAGAGTCAGCAGCAATATGTCTGAACACGTGCTGCTAAATCCAGTGCCCCCCTTGCATCTGCAGCCATGAAATGGAGAGTTGTGCACTGACCTCTGTGCAGGTGTCCAGGAGTGAGGGTCAGGCTATGCATTTAAATGAATTTCCCTAAAATTCAGGGCCCAGCACATGCTAAAAGCAGTGGCACTGCAAAATGGGGAGCGGGGGTGCAGGGAGACGCAGACTTTTATTATTACACAATTTGGATTTTTTACATTTGTGTACTTGTAAAGATGCTTTGCCAGGTTACAATCCTTATCAAGTCATTATTACCCCGTAAAAGTTATAATTACTTAGTTACAACACCTGGCAGCATGAAAATTGAGGACTTGGCACACAGTACCTCTGAGATTCCAGGGATATCTGGGATGCTCTTCATACACTGTATCTTCAAACAGATGTACACCAACAGAGAGCAGTTTGTCTGCCAAGCAGAAACCTCCTCAAGTGCTGCAGGTAAGCCCAGAATAACAACAGGCCATCTCTCATTCAGTTCAGATTTCTGGAATCAGGGTAATGCTCTATTCAAGTACACTCCTAGCATCCGGTATATGTGGAAGACATATACAGGAAGAAGAGAACTACATGCAGACCAAATTATTTTGGTCCAAACCTCCTTCATGCTATTGTTCACTAAACAAATTTTATTTATGAGAGTCCATTTCCATAAAAGGCAGAATGCACTTCTAAACCAAATCCCTCCACAGATTATGTAAGATCAGAACATCAGTTATCTATCATTTAATGAAAAATAAATCAGAAAGACTTTCAGGCTTATTTATGACTAAACACTATTCTCCATCCCTGGAAAAGTACCATCTGACCTGGCATGAATTCACTACTTTATAAACTCTCACCTCATCAATGCAAAATATTTCCTTCAAATTAAAGTTCCAAGAAGTGGAAGCTGTATCCTGTAAGCTGCAGGTTTAAAGGTGGCTTTCCTGTCAGCCCTGACCCTGCATTGCCTCAGAGCAGAACACTGTACAGAAGTGCTTTTTCCAAGTTTGCAAATGAGACTGGAATCAGATCCCAAAGAATCCAGTTACTGACTAATTAAGTTGGTCAGCCCTTTGGATCTGACAGACTATGAATCTATCAAAATTTGTTTAGTGGGATTTTTTCTGCGAGAACTGTACCATGAGGGATATGCAGCTTTGAGCAGGAAGTTGTGCCATGTGAATTCCCTGTACAAAGGCAAAATACACTCAGAGAGTGCCTAAAGTTGACTGACACATGCCAGGCATCATACTGGGGTGTGGAAGTTGAAAACCAGCACTTTCCATTGCTGGGAAAGAGGATGTAGTGGCAGCACAGTGTCATTTCTATTTCCTTCCTTGCTTATTCTTTTCTATCTGTACTACAAAAGTCCTATTTCCACCAATGTAAATGGATTTTTTTTTTAATCTCTTTTGTTCTGCTGTAAGTATTAAAATCTGCTACATTTTAAAATAGATTCTCTGTGAAATGTTTTCTGGAACTTCCTCTAGAAATTTTAACAATTCTCTGACAAGCATCATAGTAGCCAATATTAAATATAACATTAAAGACAACATTAAACACAACATTAAAGACTCTTGAAAATTGCATTAAGACTGACTTTTGGCCCCTTCAAAACATTGACGTGAATGTGCTAATCCCCAGAGAAGGTTAAGGCTGCCATGTTGAACAGTCACTAATATCCATCAGAGCAATACCACTGACTTTTAATAAGCATCTGTAAGTTCAGTGAGGACTCTGCTTTCAATATGATACTAACACATGGCCCTGGATATATGTAGGAGGCATTTCTGATGGTGCTCTGGGTGAAAGAATGGGGATTAAACACACAGGACCTCTTTCTAGCAGCTTTCCAAGGTACCAGGCTGTTTTCAGTAATGTTCCAAATTTTTGCACCTGCTTCTCTCTACAGCTACAAAATATATAAATAAGACAGATTTGAACCCATCCCACTTTTGCTTGCATCAAAAGGCAGGCACTCAGAGACTTCCCTAAGGTGCCCTCAGTGATGCACAGTGCCTGGCAATCAAGGAGGAACAGCTGCACTGCCAGGCACAGTTGCAGAGGCTGCTGTCAGGGACACAGAGACTGTGTGATACGCTGCACATGGCTGGAATGTGGCCATGGATGGATACACAGGATTTAGGAAGGACAGGTGGAGAAGAGCTGGGGGTGTCATGCTTTACATAACTGAGCTCCATGACAAATACAGTGCCCCAGTATCAAACTGGAGACAGACCTGCTGAGAATTTCTGGGTCAGGATCACTGCGAGCAGCAATCTGGGGGATGTGGTAGATGAGCACTACAGATTGCAAACTATGAGGAGACAGGGGATGAAGCCTTCGACTTGGAGCCCTTGTCCTCACTGGGGATTTCAGCCCCCTGGTTGTCTTCTGGAAGGGCAGTGCAGCACTGGGCAGGCAATCTAAGATATTCTTAAAGTGCAATTGTAACATTTTCATAACACAAGAGCAGTGCAGTCATGACTGACTTGTTCATATTGGCTTGGCTTTCTGCTGAGGGAAGAAGTGGGGGTGAGAGGGGTCACAGCTTAGGCTGTGGGTGGTTTGTCACAGGCCATAGCAGCCATGAGGTGACAGATGTAACAGAGACAGGAAGGAAGCAGAGCCCCAAGACTCTGGGTGAGCAGACTGACTTATTCAGGAAATGGGAATATGTGGGAATGTCTGTGGGAAGCAGCTGTGAAGGGGGAAAGTCCCTAGAAGAGCTAATTAGTTTTTAAAGAGAACTTATTGAGAGCTCACACATGAACTATACCATTGTGCAGGAACATAGGAAGCTCCAGCTAGGCAAGGACCATCCAGGTGAACTACAATACAGACAGGGAATAGGCAGGAAGCAGAAACAAAAAGCACTGCTTAGGCACTGAGGAGCAAAATCAGTTAAGCTAAAGCCCAGCTGGAACTGAAATTAATGAGGGACATAAAGGGTAGTATGGTAAAAAGAGATAGCGTGGGTATAAAATGGGTCCACAGGTGGATGGGAGACAATACAGTGAAGGCTGAAGTAATCAGCAGCATTTTTGCATTAGCTGGCACACATGAATCGTGCTGTCTGGCCTTTGCATATATCAGCAGGAGGGGAACAGAAGGGCAGTGGGGAAGCAGCAGTTGGGAGCACTGAGACATTGTGGGCATTCAAACCCATGGGGTCAGGTGTTGGTCACTCAAGAGCACCAATACTGCTGGCCAGCAAGGTCACTGTCTGTCATCTACAGAAAATCATGGCAAGCAGGAGAGGACCCTGCTGACTGCAAGATGGTAATATTACATTTATTTTTAAAGGCAAGACAAGATACAGGGAACTGTAGTCAGAGTGACTCCTGGACAGGTCATTCTTTGTTACTCCTGGACATTTACCTGAGGGAACGCAGGGTTGTACTGGACAAGAAGACAACTTTGCCCTCTATACAAAAGGTGTTTGTCCATTACCAAGCACACATTTGGCACAAGCAGTGCTGGGACTGCACGGGAGGGACTGTGCAAGACAGAAAGCCACAACTGGTGTAGTTCATACTGCCTGCTGGAAATGGTCCCAGGAGCAACCTATCCCCAGCCACTCCAAGATTTGTCTCCGGTCCTGTTGGTTGCTCCAAAACAGAGACAGAAGTATCTACAATTTTGCACTTATACCTTTTATGGATCAGCACTGGACTTTTCTCACTAGTGCTACTTTGTTTAGCAGAGCAGAAGAGCCTCTCTGCTGACCATGTAGTCAGCTGTAGCTCCTGCCACAACCCTTCTGCTTACATGCTTAAAGAAGATGGTGTGAATACCCACCTTCATGTAGACAACTGGGCATGCTGCCTGTATTAAAGCATTTACTACAGAAAACAATGTCCCTGAGAGGCACAGACTGACATGTAATACAGACATAAATGTGAGGTCTTGGCTTACAGAAAGCAACATATGGTATTGGCAATAGAAACTAAAGCAGTGTGCACTTTATGTATGAGGTAAGAAAGGATGGTGTAGCATTCAGTCCCCTCTAAGACATTAACAATGCAGTTTGGGACACATGGAGCTTCTAGCTCAGACAGTAACACATGTAGGTGACATTAAGTGATCAGCTAACACAGAAATGGCAGATACCAACTGTTAATCAATAGTAGAGGTATCCTCCATATGTCCTAGGGGAGCACAGCCAAACAGCCCACTGAGAGGCATGAAAGTGTACAGGTTTGGGGAGGTAACAGAACACTTTAAGGGTTGTGCAATGACACTGGTATTCTTCACAAGACCATGAGAATTTAAACACATTAAGAAAGTGTGAAAGGTTGAGGTACACTGGAATGTGTGTGCTCACTCTCAGCACTGAAGACTATTAAACTTACATTTTGTTGCAAATCTGCATCTGTATGCTAATCTTTGTGATAATTTGATTTCAGAGGGAAATACCTAGTAAGTGGGAAATTAAGTGGTCTATATTTTTCTAATGGTGGACCTTCTCTAAATGAACAGGAACTATTCAAGGAACACAGTTTGGTGAATATACTTACCACTGTTATCAAAAATACAGCTCTGTGAATAATGGGGTGGGTATTTCTTAGGACCAATGGCAAGTGAGAAAGAATCATCATTGTATCGTCATCTGTCTTACACTCATCTCTCCAAAACTGGCAATTAGAGAAGTTTACATTGATAACACTATTGTAGATAACATAATGTAAGAGTGAGAGGGGGGAAAAAAATAAACGGAAGAGGTCAAAAATGGCAGATGAAGAAAAAAATCTTGAAGTACAGTAGGAAGAAGTCAGATTTTTTTTAAAGAAAGAAAAAAAAATAGACCTGTGGGCTNAAAGATGTGGTAAGTTAACAGGCGGAAATCTAAGTTTTAGACACTGATTCCAGCTGAGTTGGGTTAGGTCAAGAGAATCAAACAAGAAGAAGTGTCTCTAGAGGCAAAAAATCTGAACATTAATGGAATTTGAAGAAAAAGGATTAAATAAGCAATTGTTTGTGGCACAAGCCCTCCCTCTTTTTGCTGGGATTGACATTGCTTTAAAAGCCCAACACCATGTGTTTGTAATATCGTGAAGCTGTGTATCAAAGAGCTTCCGTGCTGGTATCAGTTAAGAAAATCTTCTGCTGAAGCACAGGAAGACCTTCCCAAGGTTTATTTGCAGAGAGAGTCCAGATGGGTGTTTTGTGGATCTACACCCAAGTGTCTACCCCACATCCAGGCCTACAAGAGATTCCATTTATGGTACTTCATGTAAGCCACTCAACACACCCCAACTTCAGATAAGCAACATGAGGTATCTTCTATTAATAAGATTTGCCTGAAAATAGTAACAGTTGGTCCTCAAATTTCCCTGTGCCAAGAGAGTAATTTATTAATTCCTTTTTTATTCAGTCATGAGGAATGTTGTGGCCCCAAACTGTCTATATTTGCTGAACCAGAATAAAACAAGTGCACAGGGGATTACATCTGTTGTGGTATTCCAACAGTGAACTGCCACACCAGATGTGTTCTGCAACAGGAATTCATGCTGGGGACTGATCCTTTAAAAAATTCAACCAAGAAATCACAATTGCTTCAAGGGATTCTACTTATATGTATGAA
The DNA here is from genome assembly GCA_013389925.1 of Aegithalos caudatus. Lineage (NCBI taxonomy): Eukaryota > Metazoa > Chordata > Aves > Passeriformes > Aegithalidae > Aegithalos > Aegithalos caudatus. Next base: position 92,686 of record WEIU01003977.1, read on the forward strand.
TATTTAAAGGTTCAGATTTGCTCATACCTGCTATCCTGCAAGTAAAAAGCCCTGGGCTTTTCAACAAGGCTTGCAAATGTTCAGAAATACACTTGGATACAATAATGGGCCAAAGAAGATACTGCATTAAAGGAAAGTATAAGTTATTTCATCAGATAGGCATTCACCAAAGAAAACTAGAAATGAGGGCATTTATGCTGTGAGAAAAGTTCCAGCAAGAGATCCTTGGGCAAGGGGAGACCAGACTGGAGGGAGAGAACAAGGCAAGCACAGTCAGGAACATTATAGCCAAGGGTGCTTGGCTCAGTACTTGAGCAAGATTAATAAAGCAGCTTGAGTTACACTAACCACAGCCAGGTGTCCAGAGTGTCAATCCACCTGTTTAAGTAGGACAATCAAGTCACAAAACGAGGCTCAGGGTCAGTTCCAGTGAGCAAGTAACCAAGAGAGCCAAGAGTCACTGACAGCTAGATAAGTTCATGATAATGATGCTGATTCAAGGTCATGCCAAGAAGTCAAGTGCAGAGTGACAGGGGACATGGATGTGGCTATGACATATCTCAGGCACAAACAAAGGCAGGGGCCTGAATTGAAATGCATCTCCAGACTGCAGGAGCTGCTGCTCACAGCTTTCTCACACAACTCACCTAAAAACAATTAACCTCAACCAAGTTTACACAGAGGCACACAACTTGAGCACAGGCAGACAACCCACCAGTAATGAGGGTGCTCAAGGACTGACTACAAAAAGAACAAGATGGAAAAAAAAACCCTAACTGGTGTGTTTTATGCCCCACTTGTCATATATTCTCAAATATAACTGAAAAAACCTACTCCAACATCCTTCAGATGGGACTCAAAGCATCATGACTGAGAGAGAAGGAATGACAAGTGAAGATGGTTTTTTGTAATTCAAGTGCACTTAGTGCAGTTTAGACCCTTTTGGCTTTCCCTAACAGAAGTCAGCTGATTAAGGCATCAAATAGATTTTCTAAGGTGACCTGAATGCATTCCTACTGTCATGGCCTAGTGTCTGAACTTACCTGTTGCACTAAAATCTATTGCTGAAGTTCATGTGACAAGTGGTATTGAATTTACCACTAGTTCTGATAAAAAATAAGACTATGTCTCAATGAAAGTCAATCTCTTGGGACTGGCTTTACCTGAACAAAATGATACAGGCCAAATATAAACTTAACTATCCTCCAACATCCCAGGCTAGTAAAACAAACACAAAAGTGTGTTAGCAGTTTTAGTAACTAAGTTCTACAAACTGTTTTATAAGAGGTTTTGAATGTGTAAACTGCTATAGACCCTTTGAGCTACCACCCATTACTTTCAAGGCTTAAAAAACAGTAACACCAATTTGAAGAAAAGTGGTTAGGAAGTTTGGACTGTAAGAGGTAATAGTCTTTCTGACTAATAATGTTGACGCTTAAGTATTACTAATCCTTAACAGCATTTCCTTCTTGATTCAATATAAGAATATGGCATTACAGCTGCTATTTTGATATCAACATCTGCCATATGGAGATTCTGACTTTAAAAAGAAAACTAACCTGGTGTATGCCAGATACCAGGAAGAATGAAAAAGCATTAAAAGCTGATTCAAAATTGCAATAGTATATGAAGAAGAAGTGTCAGGTGATTTAGTTAGCTAAAAAATGCCATGAAATTCTGAAATTTTATTTACACATAATGAATTTGTAACACAAAGCCCCATGACTTTCAAGTCAAGTTCAACTTATGGAACCCATGTGCAGGTGTGGTGGGTTAACTGAGCATTTTCATTTACAGAACACACAGACAAATACCAGAGGGAGAAATTTTGCTCTTTTAGTCTTCCTTGCACTGAGCAATCACAGGAATTTTAAAATGGATAGAATACAATAATTTTTAGAAAGCTGTTTAATCTCATTTTAAGTCCCTAGAAAACGCATGCATGTCAAAATTTACCTCACCTGTGGAAGTCTTCATCTACGAGATTACAGCTTCCAGCTGGAAACTTCACCTGCAAGCTATTGTGCTTTTTTCTAAAACACTGAGAAGTTTGTCATTCCTGTTTCCCACATGTAAGGATTTATATGACATTATCAATCACCTTCAGAGATCAATAAGTCACTTTTCTTATACTTCATATTGAAAGATTAATTTTTTTTTTCTGGCTTATTGTTTGGCAATGACACAATTTTCAGTCTATACACATGGATGTATTAATTAGGTATAAATGTTTTTCCTTTACTTACATTTCAGTCTGAGGATGACACTGAAAACATGTTGGGAGGCAGCATAGCCGAGAAACTGTGAATAGGTGTGTACCTTTAGCAGCATTTTAAGATAATACTTAGCTGTGAAGTAAAGTAGAGAAACATGAGGATCAAGCATCCCTAAATAGATATCCTTGAGTATCTATCCAGCAGTTTGAATATCCTATTGAAAAAGCAGAGCATACTCATGACACTCAATACTTCACTGTCATACCCATTAAGAGGCATCTGACACCTTTATACTGTGTGCTTCACTTCACCATTTAAAAGAGTTGTTTTGAATGAAAGGCTGAAAAAGAAACTACTGAGTTCAGGACAACATTTTTGTTGCTGGGAATCAGCAATAAGATTTGAAGCCTACTTTCACAGCTGAAAGCCTTCAAAACAGCTGTGCTGGCTGGTTGTTAACACAGGGACTCAGTATGGAGCCGTGGCTATTCCCAGGGGCTGGAATGAGACTCAAGATAGTGCCCAGGGGCAGTCAAACAACAGCCTTAGGGCCTACTTCTAAGTTTGGCTTGGATTTGGGAGTACAAATGAGGTGCTACACCCATAATCTATACCCTTTTCCTTAAAGAAGACCTCTACCACACCGTATCCTTTTCCTTCACCACATTCAGTACAGCTGTTGTGGCTGGCAGGCTTGGAACCAGGGATGCAAGCTCTTGTGTGAAATACAGCATTCCTATGCAGTTGCTAAAATTATCATAAGGACTAAAAGGAAGAGAATGGAAATAGCAATTAACAGCTTACAGTTCCCCAAATGCTGATCAGAATTCTGTGCAATGCAGAAGAGACACTCCTAGAGCGCAGCACATTTACCCTGCTGGACATCAAAACCCTGTTACAAACTGAAGAATTATGAGGGTTTCTGAAAGAAAAGGTAGCAGCAGCTCTTAGAACTTAAATCTATTGCTGGTACTCACTCATCTTCCCATCTTTACTCCTCTTCCTCCAGCTTCCTTAATAAATGCTTTAAAGCACTCAGTGTTCGAACATACAAAGCATTACATTTACACTGAAGTCACTAGGATTATCTTCTTTACAGCCATAACTGCAGCAAAGGCTCCCTGGAAGTAAGCTTTCAGACACCAGAGAAAATTACCCACAGGATATAAACAAAAGCACCTTCATGGTACATAAACCCTCCTCCTAGCCTCCTAAAGGAGATTTGGCAGTGTGTTCATAAGACAGAGATCTGGATCTTGCAGATAAGCTGAGGGATCTATTTCAAATCATAAGACCTCTGTAAGACAACCTGCTGTTTCAATCTCTTTTATAGCAGGTAATTTCTAACTGACTACTTTGAAGAACATTTTATCAAACAACTCAAACAAGGTGATTTCACAGAGTAACACCCTCTGTCTTGTTTGCATTCTCTTCAGCTATTCAGAGTATGGAGTTCACTTTGCTGAACTTACAGTTTACATGCTTTGTAGCCTTGCTCAGCTTCTTTCAGGCAGCTATTAGTGACAATTAGTCCTTGTCAGCCTCAAGCATAAACGCAACACCTGCCATGCATCCAGATGCTTCCTTGGGCCTTTGCAGGCATTTACACCTTTTGCATGGCTCTGACAGACAAATACTGTTCACATCACATAGCTACAAAAATATCTCAGGAAATAACATAGACTCTTAAGTAACATGTTTGCAGTCCGTGAATAGTAAACTATACAAAGAGAAAAACCAAGTGTAAAAGAAAACCCATGTTCCCATTTTCAAGTTAATATTTTTCATCAAAGTAGAAAAGCATTGATAGGAAAGGCTCATGAGTATTGCTTGCTCTTTAGTATACCAGCCAAGATACGTATTGCCTATCTCACCCCAAAATCATACATTGCCTTCTAAGTGCCTCATCTTCTGAACATTGGGAACACAGAAATAGAAGCAATAAAGTGCAAGTGCCTTATGTCCCAGCCTCCTGGAAACCCAGGAAGACTGTTGGTGAGAGGAGAGGATGGCCTAAAGGTCTTATAGGAGCCAGTAGCTGATCCCCTACTGGCAAATGTCTTGTGGAGGCCTTGCTGGTGACACATGGAGTACACAAGCCAGGTATCTTCATCCCAGGGTTTAGGGCCTGGGTCTCCCATTGGACTCTCCTATATGCTTCTCCTTTGCAATACACCAAGACCCAATACTGCCTGCTGCTTTGCCATTTGCTGTATTAATAGATCCATTTCTGTAGAAGGGACCCTATGAAAACAAAGGCTGGTTTGATGTGGGGTTGGAAATGTCTGTGCAAAGAAAAGTATATTCTAGCTTTGCAGTAATATGACTCTAGGGATGAGATGTTTTACAGAATAAAATATCCATAATTATTTGTGGATAAATGTTAATGAAAATCTTGCAGCAGTGACTGAATATCTTTAGGTTTCAATTTCTGGTCATGTAAACTATTTCAGCCTTACCAATTGCTTCTTAAAATCTGCAAGTTTCAAAAGCAATTGATATGAAAGTGAATTTCTGATTTATAAAACAGCCTATAATGCAAAGGAATTAAACATTTCATGGAAGAAAAATATGGAAATCAAAATAAATGGTGGGATTTGATGTACAGTCAAATACTTATTGCCAGAAATGAGAAATTCCCTCCCTACCCAGCAGTGTAAACAACCACCAGGCAAGAGTCATGACAAGAAGGAATCTGGGGAGTCTTTCTTTGTACCCCTGTGACTGCCAACATAATCTATGGGAAATCATTACGGACAGCAACCCTGTCTTGGTTTGTAAAGACAGGTGTCTGCTAAGGTAGGCAGGAACCTCCCTTGAAGATGTAAATGCCTTCCATCCAAATTATTGTAATTTTGAAATTAAGGGATTCTCAGGAAAAGATATGAGAATAGGAATAACAGTTCTTTACTAGGAAAATTAAAATAAAAATGCAGTAGCACAAAAAACTAAACAAACAAACAGAAGAGTCACAATACAACCTGACACCCTGTTGGTCAGGGTGCTGGGAAGGATACCTTAAGTTTTAGCTTTCATGTTTTTCAGATTCTGTGCTGCCTAGGGGTGTAGTTCTGAGCCTCATATTAAGTGCTAGTAAGCTCTCTTCACAGAGTAGGTAGACAAAACAAATCCTTTTCCTGCTGAAGGTCAAAGACAATGAGT
>WEIU01003977.1:99085-118236 GCA_013389925.1 Aegithalos caudatus
CTTAAATCTCAGCTTTTATCCAGGCAGGAATGCTTGGCTCCTCCCTGTGGGTGGAGCATCTCCCAATGGGATGATGTAATTTTATCAGGCATGCAGTGAAACTCAATGGCCCATTAACAGAAGATACCCCTGGAGTTATGGGGGATGGATTATGGAAGAGGTAAAGAACACTGCCCTACCTGGTTTTAACAGATGGTAATAGAAAACATACCCCCAGTTACATTTTGCATTGCAACTTAAGACAAACCCCCTCTTGGGAAAGGGTGGTTAGCCTCTGATTGGTAGGAGTAAATCCTATTTGCAGCTTTCCAAAAGGGGAATTAATTCATATGCTGGAGTCAGGGAATTCCAGGTGTCTTTGCTTATTTCACTTCTGGGGAATGCCATAAAGACATGGCCTCAAGACCAGAAAGATGCCAAAGAAAAACGTCTGGGACAGGGGTTTGCACATTGCAGCACTGAACAGCTGATGATGCAGTTTGTCTTCTGAACCCAGAAGGACAGAAGAGCAAGACCGAGGGCACTGTTCTGCCTCAGTTCAAAACCTTGCTGAGTTCTCATCTCAAGCACGATTTGCTGCTCCAGTCTCTACACATCAGGAAGGAAATAGCAGAGAGGGAAAAAGCACAGAAGGGCAATTTGAATGATGACAGGGAGAGATCAGCTGCTTTGCAAGGAGAGTTAGAAATGCTGAGAGGACATACAAGTAAACTTACAAATTCACAAAGCAGAAGAAAAGGTACAGGCCCAAGTTTTTCACCAAATCTTGTTGTTGTTTCTCTTTTTCCAGCCTTGGTAGACACAGGTCTCAGGCTTGTCAATCCGAAATAACTAGACTGTCTGTACCACTACAGAAACTCCTTCACTATTTCCGTTCCAGCTGATCCTGCCATCATGCTTTTTCATAGCCCTCTCCCAGCTGCATGTCTCCATGGATGAGCTACAGGTTGTGGCCAGAAGCATCTATTAGTATTCCAGGTCTGGTGCTCATTTGCCTCAGCAGTGATTAGCTTAGCCTAAAGCAACCATATTTGCAAGATGATAAGGATAGCTCACACTCTGATGCCTTTCTTCTGTGCCCAGAGAGCTGCCCAGCTTTTTGACTGAATGTAGAGTCAATGAAATATGGTTATAAACAATGTAGCATATAATAAATGTATTTATATTATAAATTAATATATTTTACTCACTTCCTGTAATATTTATCTAACACTACTTTTTATAAATGCCATAAAATACACATGAAATAAAGGGCAATAGAAAGAGAGACAAAGGAAAATTAATCTTGCAAATAAAATTTTAAGACACAATACAGATCCTTAATTCAAGCTTATTATTTATTTCAAACTGCCCAGGAGGTCCACCCAACTTGCCTATATTATCAGTCATCACTGAAAAAGTTATTTTCTATTGGTACTATGGTGGCCCCATGTGCAAACCCAGCTTTGGAGTGAACATTAATAATCATTATGAAAGCAGGTGATCTTAGTCATTCTTAGAGCTACTTGGAACTGTGGAGACTAAATATGGTATTTACCATATTTAATGGTAAAGAAGTATGTCTAAAGAAGTGTGTCTTTCTTTCCTATAAGCTGATAGTCAGAAGGAAAGTTTAATTCTACATCTGACTTGCCTCATTAGAAGATCATTAAAATTTCGTAGCACATGAACCAAGAGATGGGACCAAGTCCTGACAGAGCAATGCTTGGTGTTACAAGCAGTCTGGTTTTCAATATTTGGAGCCCCATGTGCTTTCCATACTATGAAACCTACCCAGTAAGTGGTACAACTTTGCAAGATTTTTTTCGTAATAACATTCTCTTAATCCAATCATCTTGTATTTACATATTGCAATACTATTTGTCAGATATTAGGAATTGGCTATGAGAAAGCCTTTATTTTAATCACATGACATTTAAGAATAACAGACACGAACAAGTAGCTTAAAGCACGAGAAACTACCACGCAGGAGAGCAAACCCTTTTTAAAAAGCTAGTTGACTGGTGAGAGGGTGATCAGCTTTTCAGAAGTTTAAGTTAAAATGAAAAACTTAAAAAACCCAAAAACCAGAATCTCTCATAACCTACTTTAATGCACAGTCACAGCCTGAGCTAGTTTAAGTGCTCAGGAATTATGCTTCCATCTCATTCCAGATCAATAAATGGGGAAAAAAAATCATTTTCTAATCAAGACTGCGAGATGATTTAAAATCAGGTTTCTGGTATACCAGCTGATGTGGGTAACATTTAGCCTAAGATAGCTCTTGGATTTTCCCTTGCTATTGTTTAATGGTTTTCTTCTGCCACTGAGAGATATTTTAGATTACTTTAATTTTAAGCCTTTGAAGTATACTATTAAGAAATAAGTCTGAGAGCAGCAGTAGCAAAGAAAAGATATGACAAAGTTATGCTACATGTTAATGGAAATAGGTCTAATCTTTGTGCTCTTGTCCTTAATGCAATGGTTTAGGAACACTGAAAGTAGCAAAACTGAAAGGAAAGAAAAGAATAAGGAATATAAAATGGCAGGATAATTAATCTGGGGCTTTTTCTCACCTTCATAACTAGTCCAGCCATTTTCCTCCCAGCTCTCCATCTATTACAAAACAAATGCAATTCACCAAGAGAAAAAGGGCTGTATGTAGCCTGTTAGGATGGAAGACTACAGGAGCCATGCTTGCATGGTTGTAAATCACAGGGCTTTGATAGGAACTATACAAGTCCTTTCAAACCTATGCTAGAAACCATCTGTACAGGAAAGGAAACAAGAGGAAGAAAGGAAGGAAAAAACTAGAACCTAAATTTCCTTTTTGTTTCTTTTGTGCATTTTTGTTTTAGTATTTTCTCTTGTATGTCCAGTCAAACATATTTTGTAATACAAGAACAGAATTCTAAAAATGGGTAGTTTTCTGTCTACAATAAGAAGATGACAATATGAATATTGAATATCCAATTGGATTTTTCAAGGTAACCTGTACATCAGCAAAAGTAATTTTGTGTGATTAATCTGAGGAACAGCAACAGCTGCACTCCATGTTCTAGCAATACAATTCATTTAGCAGATTTACAATCTATTGATAACACCTGAACCTAACAGCAACAACCAGAAATTAATGTGACTGTTAATGATTTGAATTTGACCTGGCAAGGATAGTATTTACATAGCATGCAGGAGACTGTTAGTTAAATCATGCAATCAAAATACTGACAGAAATGGTGTATTTCAGAATATATTGTGCTAATGCATGGTAAACATCTTGTTCTGTGTCTAACAAGTCCTGTGCAAGAGTGCATGCTTCAATATCCGGAGTCTCATCAAGGGCAACTAAAGCTCCATTAGTTTTTGTACTTTTAATACCCCTGAACTAGACCTTAAATTGAGCAAAACACCTCAAATGAAAAAGTGTAGCTTTCCTTTTAGTACTTAATCCATCATTATCTACATGAAAAACATAACATGTTCACAAATTCCAGAGTCTTTCACACTAAAAGGTTGATCCTTCACTTTATTTCCATTCACTTAGTCAAAAGTCACATGAGAACAGATTCACCAGAAACATTTCAAGTGGCAACAGGAGCCAGAAAAAGTCCTGAACAAATGCAAATAGGGGTGACCATAGTGAAGCAGATACCCAAATTTAGGAATTTTGTAATTATATCAACTTGGAAGTGGTTGCTTTCATAATGTCAGCAGCTAACCACAATTTAAACAGAAAGACTAAAAAGATAGAGTGGTGACAGCTTCAGATTCAACAGAGACAGGGATTAAATGTCTGCTTGAGATATATGGTTCCATTTTCAGCTGCTATTGTTGATGCAGATAAGACTTTTGCAAGCTAAATAACATCTTTAAAAAATTATGCCCAAGCAGGTTCAGAAATCTCTAAGTTCACCCAAACTGAACAATATCCTCTGATACAGCTTGACACATGTCCAGTGTGGAATGAGACACCTGAAGATGTATCAAGGGTGTCCTGCACTTTCAGATTGGCTTAAAAATAATCAGTGAGGCTGCTCCTCAGAGGAGTTTTGTCCAGTAAAAGGTTTAATAAATGAAAAATAATAAACGTTACAGGAATAAAGGAAAAGCCAAGCGCACCTTGCTAAAAACACTCCAAAAAGCCCCGAGCACCTCTGTGCTGGTGCTTAAGTACTGAATGACCATGGGGGGGTTCCATTTGGCCCCTTGCCCAATGACACTGGAAACAGGCTTTGAGCTACACTTTCCAAGCCCAGTCAATGCTTCTGTGCTGACACTGAGCCAGTTACAATGAGAAGGGCACAGAAAGTTCTAGTTAAACTTCCTAAAATGTCTAGAGGTAAAATAAAACTCTTTCCTTATACAGAAATGCCCACTCGGGTGCATTACTATAATCCTCTATGCAAATAGTGCAATTAATAATGATGATGCTTTCATCAGCTCATTGCTAAGGCAGTATTCTTCTGTGCTCTATACCACATTACAATCTGCCTTTTAACCTGACATTAAGAAGAATATTTTCTTAAGTTTTCTTCACTGTCCTGGTGAAGTCATATTAACAAACAAAACCACTTGCCTTTTAGACAGTTGACTCTTCTATGCATGATAAATATGTTGTTTCTTTATAGATTATTTTGGCAAGTGAAGGAATCCTCCTTTGACATACATGGCCCTAAACACTAACATCAGACAGAAACATCTCAAGAGACAAAGGATTCTTAATGTGCCATCCCTGAAAAGTAGATGCATACTCTCCTAGCTGAGTTTCCAGGATTAGGTAATGCTGTTCAACTTTGGGCTCCTTTCAAAGAATAGGAGGGACTCAGTGCCTCACAAAGGTAGAAGAAGATGTATGGCTAAGGCTTAAATTCCCATTCTCTATCTCCCTACATAAGTAATGTTTTATCATAGCAACCTAGCAGTGCTGCCTTCTAAGTAGGCACAATGTTTCTTAAGCAGCAAGGAAGATCACAGGTTTTGAAAAGGTTGCCTGCTTTAGTGCCATCAGCACAGTTCTTACTCGGCACAAACTGTCCAAGTGGTCTGTAAGACCAGTTTAATACTGAGCTGAAATATGATCAAAGTCAATCTTCATCCCATGCATACTTGCAGCACCATGTGCCTCATCACTTTAAAACTGGTACCCCACTCATTAGTGTGATCTGCTATCGTCCTAATTAGTCCACTGGCCTGTCAAGAGCCTGGATCCTCTGTTATCTCAAGCATAAAATAATTGTGTGCTTTTTAAAACTGCTCTCTCAAGAGTACAGGAAAGTAGGAGAGTAGAGATTAATTTACAGTGAAAACATTTGAGCAGTACATTTAATTACCTAGACATTCTCAATTTATACCTACAAGGAGATAAAACCATAGTCAGTACCTCCAGGAAGCAAAAAAATTCCCAGGTTTTATCTTCTTTTAGTGGATTTCAATAGTCAAAATATCCCAGTTTCCCAAAGCTGGATAGTTCTGTCACACTGTCAGCCAAAGTTCCCAATGCAATGTCAGGTTTTTTGATCAAGCTCAAGAACAGTCCAGCTGACAGATATCAATACTTTCACCAGCTTTAAGTCTACAATATTACTTCACTAAAACAGGATTTTGAATCAGTAATTGCTGGTGCTTTTTGGCATCAATGTGATTTTAACATGAGCAAATTCAGTAACTACCTGTCCCCTAGTTTGACACAGAACATGTGGAACTTCTCAAACTAAATTTGCCATTATGCTTCAAATGTGTAATAGAAATTTTTAGTATACTTCATAAAATCAAAGAATTTTATCTTGGTTTGGAAATTACCTTAAAGGTCATCTAGTTCCAGCCTCTCTGCTGTGGACAGGAATACTTTTCCATTAGACCAGGTTGCTCAGAACTCCATTGAGCCTGGCCTTGAATAGTTCCAGGGATGAAATATCCACAAAAACTTCTCTGGGCAACATGCTCCAGTGCCTCACTACTCTCACAGTAAAAATTTTCTTCCTAATATCTAATCTAAACCTACTCTTAGTTTGAACCATTTCCCCTTGTCTTGTCACTACATGCCCTCGTAAAAAGTCCCTCTCCACCTTTCTTGTAGTCTCCTTTCAGGTACCAGAAGGCTGCAATTAGGCCACCCCTAAACTTTCTCTTCTCTTTTTCAGGCTGAACAAACCCTTATATTTTTATAGATTATGAAAAATATTAATGCTATCCTATTACTAAAGTACTACTTAGCATTTGTATGTTTTTGCTATAGTAAAGTTTTGCTTTACAAAGGAATTCAGAGTTCAAGAAGAATAGTGTAAATTAGGCTAGAAGAATTGTCTCTCAGTTGATTTATTGGCATACAAAACTTAGGCTCTAACCACAATTAGCTAGCTAATATCCTTTAGAGTATACATTTGCTTTGAAAATGTAAGATAAACAGAAAATTATCCCACATGCTGATGGGTAATTTCAAACAGTCTCATCCTGAAAATGCACAGATCTATCTAGTTCTTCTAGTTGTCTTGTCTGGCTCTAATAAACCAAAGATGTAACTGTTTTCTCCAGCAGCAATATCACAAACAAGTGCTCTACAATCTGTTTATATAAGACAGAGAGATAAAAAGGAAAAGGGAATAGTTCTTAAGGGACAGCTTTCCAATAATTTTCCAGTTAAATCCTAGTCTTGAAACAGTTCTGAACTTAGATAATGAGACTTACTAACCCAAGCTGTTAATTACTTTTTATTTCTGTGAATATTGCAAGATATTTTGAGCGTAATTGGTACAGATCCTCTACAATATTTCTCCAAAGGCACTAGGAGGAGCTCTAATTGTTCCCCAAAAGACACTAATTTCCACCTAATAGCTATTTAAAGTAGGCCCAGTTTATTGGGTTTTTTAACACAGATTTTGCATAACCAGTTCAAAGTACATCCATAGAACAGAAATGCAACTTTATTACTAGAGCTAAAAAAGACCTCATTCAGAACAAATGTTTCTTGTTACTGTGGTCTTTCTCTGTACGTATGCATCTCTATGTGTTTTAACATGCTTCATCCTGTACACAAACATTATGTGTTCCCTTCAGGAATTGAATGGTAATGGCTACAGGTATCTTGGTCTACCAGGTTAGTAACATTGCCTGAGTAGATATATAATAATGTACATTTATTGTATACAAACCTTTTCTGTTTGGAAGAACACTGTGATGACCAGAGGTAAAAGGCAAATCTCTGTAGGAACCTGGTTTTAAATAGATATTTAAATAATGCCTTTAGCTCATTAGACACACATATTTATGCTGGATGTGGTTAGGTACCAAGAACTGTATTATAGCTACCTTAGGTTACATCTACATGACCACAGACATCTCCCCAGGCAGCAATTTCCTCTTTGCAGCCCAAAGACCATATCTGCTGTTATGACCACTCTGCAGTTGCATTGCTCAGTATCTATTCTATGTTCTTGTACTTCTTCTCACCTGCACATTCTTCAATACTGCACATGCACCGTGTGCACCATTTGCCTGCCCAGGGCACAGAAACAGACACCTACAGGAAGGCTCCTACCTTTGTGCAGCACTCTCTACAATGACATCTGCTCTCACTGATCTTACTTTTACTGTTGTATTTGCTCCTTGTACTTCTTCCAGAGGGTCTCTGACGTCATCTCTTTCTAGTTTGTGGGCCTGGCTTTTTCCTGCAGATGGGATTACATGAAGTGCTCCACACATCATAGATTTTACTCCACGCCTGAGCTGCCCATTCAGATATATGGTAGTGCTGTGGTAGGCCAGCTCACCTGAGCCATCACCATTCTGTTTCTGATAGGAATGACTAATGTATACACACAGGCTGAACAACAGCGGGACCAAAATTTTCTGCATATCAAGGAACCTAACATTTGCTATTTAGAACTAACACCCCATTTTCCAGGATACTTTACTGACTTCCAGAGCTATGCCATCATGAATAAAAGAGAGAAAAACCCATCCACGTCCACAATAAACAAGTTTGTTGGGGAAGACTGAGTAATTTGAATGTTGGAGGCTCCATCACCCTTAAAGACTGCTGAGAAAAATGAATACAGCTGCTGCACTTGAGACACCAAGGTCAGAAAGGTAAAGCCAAGATCCTTTTCCCAGGCACAGACACACCAGCTTAGCCCCCAAGGTTCAAATACCACGCTAAGGCTTGGCAGACACAGTGTCTCCTTCTAATACAAACACACAAGCACTCCCTGATGCACTTCACTAGCCATGACTACCTCAATATCTTGACCAGTGTGTGTATTTGTCAACTGACTACACAATGGCAAACCTTAAGGGGCTGGATGAAGACCAACAGGCCCAATCCCAGGAGTGTCTGCTTCCCCAAATATGCAAAAAGTTCTGCAGCAGTCCCTGGGATAGTTTTCCAAAGGAAATTGCTATGATTTCAAATTGAAAGGTCAGTTCCATGAAGAGTAGAGCCATTTGCACACAATTATAATGCTGAAAGAAGCAGTTGTCACAAGAAGAAAAAACCAGTTTCAGATGCCTAGCTCCAGATGTAATTTGCACCTTGAAGAATAAAAACTCTGCATCTGGCATTAGTAACAGTCTGGCAGCCATGGAAGCCGTAGAGAATCCTGGCAGTCCTGAGGAGACTATATTTCTGCCTACATTCAGAGGCAGAAGATATTGCTATACAGATCTGTGGTTAAGAAAACTGAATTTTAAAAAGATGGCCTAGGCAGCCTGAGAGATCAGTGATGCCAGCATCTGCCCATGCAGTTTGAGCAGGTCATCCTAGACAACATCTCTAATTCTGAGAAAGAATCTCCTCTCCAGTTGTTGTAGCATCCATTATTGGAATTTACAGCAGAGATCAAATCACCTCTACCTCGAAAGATAGGGTCTAAGCACAAATACAGTCACCTCTACCTCAAAAGTTGGGCTCTAAGACATTCCATCCTGCATTGAAGAAAAGCTTAGAGGTGCAATGAAATGCCAGCATCAGTTCCCACCATGGCACTATTATTCTCAGCGTATCCATTCAAAAGGCCAAGACATAAACTTTTTCTTTCTTGGGTCCAGCTGATTATCACTAAATGCTACTCACATAAAAGTGCAGTTTGTCTGCCTTCTACCTTCATCTTGGTATCAGGTAACTCACCTCTGCATCTACCTTAAGTATCCAGAAGGAATCTTTGCATGCATGAGTGACTTTGATATTTTGTCCTATTCTATGTTATCTCTGTGTTTTTCTAATCTACCTCTACTGTGGCTAGATAAGGCTCCAGAGAGACCATGGGCTTCTGCTTCTACTAGTTTAAGCATCTTTGTCAAGCTCAACATTCCCCCAAAAAAGCTGCTAACATGCCACCTTGCCATGTATCAAGGCAGCATTCTTCTCCTCCTTTGCTACAAGTCCTTAATGTAGTTAATCTGGTGAATATCTACAAATTTAAGCTTAACTATATTAAGTAGACATTCTCCCAAGCTACACTTCTCTGATAATACTGAAAATATATGTAGAGGAGAAGTTAGTCTTTTAAGGCAAGTAAGCCTTTACTTACATACTTTGGAGCCAGTCATATACTCTAATTTTTGCAGCCTACTTTCATGCTTGTAGATCTGTTTTTGCAGCATCTGGAAGAACATGCCCATTCCCAGAATTCAGGAGTTAGTACAGTCAGTGGGTGATGCAGATTTTTATTTTGTCAGCTGTATTGTCATCTGTGGTAGCACAAGGTAAAGCTAAGAAAGCAGAGAAGCAGTTATTTCTCTTAAAAAATATTGCAGATGTATTGGATGTTTGTGACAATGAGCAAGAGCTGGAGGAAGGGAATTAGAATAACTTTGTGGTGTCAAAGCTGTCACACAAAACTGAATTTCAGGTAGGGGAATTTAGGAATGGGAAAGATAAAGTGATCTGTTTGTGGGCAGGTCAAACTGAATAATACTCAGAATATCAACAATATGAAACTGTATAAAATTACAGCCTTTGCCTCCATCTGTCCAAACAGATTACTCTGTTGAGTTTGGTTTTGGCAGGGAGTAAAGATTAAAGAGCTTAGACAGAACTCTAGTATAAAAACCTTTTCTCTTAAGTCCAGAGCTGCACTTGAAGTCTGTTGATGAACAGAAGAGGAGAGCTGTTCCCTCCAGAGTGTCATTGTGCTGTCTTCTGAAGCCAAAACTTGCTGCAGCTGGCAGTAACACAATTCATGCATACAAATCAAGCCAAAAAGGCCCATTGAATGAGTTTTCTATATTGACTCACTCCACATATCTTCAGTAACATCCAGGGATTCTACATGCTGAATCTCTACCTGCATAACTGCTGATGGTTTTGATGCTGTTTATTAACTTCAGTAGTGATTTTAGCATAAGCATCACATTTACCAACTCCAGTTTGAACTAATTTGTTATGTGTCAGTAATTTTCAACCACTAGCAATAATCTCCCATCTCTTAGACTTTCTTCAGTGTTGCTTGTTTCCTGCTTCAACTTACAAGACAGAGCTGCTGATAGATTTCCCTTTTAAATATTGGATAGCCCAAATATCATGGACTTCTTCCTGGGGATAGATGATGAACCTGAGGGAACTGGCTGATGCCATTGTAGCACTACTCTATAATCCTTGATTCCCCATAAAAACTTGGAGGAGTGCCTGAAGACTAGAAAAAAGCAAATGTCATCCTATCTTCAAGAAGGAGGAACCACGGGACTACAGGCCAGTCAGGCTCAACTTGATCCCTTGGAAGGTGAAGTATCTAATCCTGGAGACCATTTCTAAGCACATGAAAAACAAGAATCATATGAAAGAGTCAGCATGGATTCACCAAATGCAGGTCATGCTGGACAAATTTGACAACCTTCTGTGATGAAATGACTATCCTGGTAGGAAAGGATAGAGCAGTGGATATTTAGTAAGGCTTTCCAACTCTGTCTGCCAGAAGATTCTCACAGGGAATCTGCTGAAGTATAGGCTGGATGAGCAGATAAGGAGGTGGACCAAAAACAGACTGAATGGCCAGGCCCAGAGGGTGGTGATCAGTGGCATGAAGTCAAGCTGGAAGCCAGTAACTGGCAATGTACCCAGGGGTCAGTACTAGGTTTCATCCTGTTTACCACCTTCATTAGCTGGTGGTGCAGAGTGTATGCTCAGCCAGTTTGCAAATGACACAAAACTGAGAGCAGGGGTCAGAGAGCCATGCTACCATCCCAAGGGAGCTTAACAGGCCAGAAAAACAAGCGAACAGGAGCCCCAGGAAGTTGAATAAGAAATACAAAGTCCTGCAGCTGGAGAAGAACAACCCCATGCACCAGGACATCAGAGGACACCCAACTAAGAAAGCAGCTTTCAGAAAATGATCTGAAAGAAATGTGAAAAGGGGACATGCCGCGTGCCGCCTGAGTCGTTGAGGCGCCGCGACAGTCCCTGGAAGAAGCGCCTTTAAAAAGGCACTCTGGCACTCCAGGCACACAGGCACTCTCAGGTGGAGGAGAGAGTTCAGCTCCTTTGTGGGAGACTGCCAAGGCAGCCTCTCCCCAGGGTAGTTTAGGTGACGCGGGAATGAGCAGCACAAGACGGGTTCTTCTCCTCCACAGCCTTCTTTATTGGGGGTCTAAAGAACAGCCGGGATCCGAAGAAGAACCCGGAGGCTCAGAAGAGCACAGCTTTTAAACAGAACATCGGGGGTAGGGCCAGAAACTTGGACCAATAACATAATGCCACATATTAATAGACAGCTAATAGCCACAAATCGGGGAAAAGCAAACTTCAAGGGGACACACCCTGAGGTGAACTTGGATACTGTGTGACAGCCTGTGGGCTGCCGAGCTCTCTGTGTTAGAGACCTCAGGTCTCACTCTCTCTTCATGGGAGAGACCTGACATTTGGGGTAGCCTCAGGGGCTACCACAGGGACAGAGTCAAACTCTTTCAAGACGTGCCCATTGACAGGACCAGAAGCAAGGGTCACAAACTGAAACACAGGTGACATTGTTTGAACATCAGGAAACACATTTGCACTATATGAAGATGACTGAGCACTGGTACAGGTTGCCTGGAGAGGTGCTGGAATCTCCCTCCTTGGATGCTGGGTCATAGTTTGGGCAACCACCTCTAAGTGGCCCTGCTTGAATAGGGTGGATGGATCAGAAGACTTACAGAGGTTCCTCCCAATCTCAACCATTTTGTAATATTTATTGCTTTCCCCTCAACTTCAATTAATCATTGGGACTTTATCTCGTTGTGATGACACCTTTCATTTCTTCATCTGCACTGACATTTGGGGACAAATTTCTCCCCAGCATTTGCACAGTAGAACCCTGGGTGTTAGATTACAGAACACAAATTAATAAGAACAGACCTGCCAGATGGTTTGGTTTGATCTGAGCAGGGCAAGCTTCAGCACTGCTTCCAGGAATCATCATCCCAGCGACTTCCTGAGTTCTTAATAGTTATTGAGATGTTTTTCCTCTATTAATTAATCAAATCGCTTTTGGAACATATGTAAACCTTTAGGTTCTGCAATGTCCTGTGATGACCAGATCCACAGCTGAATAGCATGTTATGATGAATTACATTTGCACCCTACCCTGGGCTAGGTGGCTTTGACACCCACTAACTCCAGCACAGAATGACAGTGGAAGAAGTTCCCCATGCAGTTTGTGCCAGTCACAGCTTTACACATGCATAACCCAGTTGTCTCTTTGAGACCAAAGAGCCTGGATGAGGATTCAGAAAACTGTCCACCATACAGAAATCATTCAATTCCTTGATCACAAAATCAGCCACATAATAGAATGTTTAACTGTATTCTTCTTGAAATAACAGGACAAATTATAAAGTGTTCAAGATGTCAGTACACCATAGATTTATACAGCAATATATCCATTTAGTGATGAGCAGTTCAAGACAGAAAAAAAACATGAGCAGAGGATGTTGCTGAGAGAGGATGATGTTAATTGCCTCTAAGCTTCGTAATGGAGTGTGATGGCTTTAGAGCTGTGAATAAGCCTGGGAAATGCAGCATTTCTACACAAGGCAGTGAAAAGGACTCTTAGGACAGAAACAGCAGCTGCAAAGAGAGGAACAAGTAGCATCCACAGAATTTAACTATTCATGAGATAAGTCGTAGCCATAGTGTTGATGTTCAAGACCATAGAAACAAAAGTTACAGCTCAAATATGCAATGACTTTTTGACTGTGTGTATAATAAAATATGAACATACAAAGACCAAATGAATTTTTAGTTCTCTGTGTAGAAAAATAATTACTACAGTCCTTTTTCATCAGCAAATATATTGAAAGACTGATTACATACTTTTATAAAGAAGAAGGCAGAAAGGCTTCAGATTTTGGTGAAGACATTCATAAAACCTCCCTGACTCTACCACAGCACACAGGCATATCCCATTCACAAAAATGCTGGCCACTTTGGTCTGTAGCAGTATTAGGTTTGCTTAAAATTTGGCAATCACTCAAATTTTGCTTATTCTGACTCGAGTAGAAACAGCTCTTTTCACAAAATCTACACATTTCTTTTATTTTCAGATTGCTACCTTCATCAGTTTTATGCTTACGCTGTTTGCCCGAGCAATTGAAGCCTGTAAAGTATCATGTTAGCATGGAATGGCAGCAGTCACTAGATTTTCATGGTAACTATCTCCAAAACAAGCTCATATTATTCAAAGATGTATTCATCAGCAGGAAATGCAGACCTGTCAGCAAATATATGGTGCTTGGAAGATCTTGCAGATAAACAATGATTTTAATTTGCTAAAGATAGTTCAACATATTTATGTAGCAATCTCACAGAGAAATACTCTGATTATTTTCAGCAACCCCTGCAAGCAATGTGCACAGTGAACATTTTTTCTCTAATAAACACTTTCAGGTCTAATACAAGAAGTAGAATAGAAAATTATGATCTCAAAACAGAAACATGCTTAAAATAAAACTTTGGGTTTACCTCTGATGTTTGTAGAGGAAGTGAAAAAACCATGCAAGATTGGACAATAAATACAAGGCTAAATACAGAAATTATTGCAGCAAGTGTAGTGAGGCTGATTAATAAGGATGAATTACATGAACACTTTGTTAACCCTCTCTGCACTAAGAGGATAATACAGTGTCTTGGTTTGAAAGGACAGGTATCTGCCAGAAAAAGCTGGAAGTTCCCTTTGAATAGAGAATGTAAACCACTCCCTCAAATTATTATAATTTTGCAATTAGGGGCTCTCAGGCAAAGTTTTGGGAATAGGAGTAACAGTCCTTTAATAAGAATATTAAAAATGCAAATGTAGTAGTGCAGAAAATAAAATAAACGTGCAAATAAAACAATGAAACCTAGAAAAACCCTGACAGAGTCAGGGATGGGACCTGACACCCTGTTGGTCAGGGTGTTAGAAGCAGTCCAGATGTATCCTTCTGGAGTAACAGACACAGTTCTGTGGAGTAGAGATGGTCCTGTAGAAAGTCCAGTGGTGACGGGATGGGTCCAGTCTTCCTCTGGGAATCCAGTGGAAAAACAGGGATGTCCTGCTGTTCCTGTCTCCCCTTTTTATCTAGGTAGGGATGCTTGGGTCCCTCCCAGCTGGNAAAAAAAAAAAAAAAAAAAAAAAAAAAAAAAAAAAGGAGGAATAATAATAATTTTGACATCAAAACCAGACTTTATATGTTTGGTTTTTTTTTAATTCCTAAAGAAAAGCAATCTGACAGAAACAATGCTAATGTCAAATCATTGCTAATGACAAAAAATGTTAATATAATATCTACATCATAGATATTCTATTAAACACTTCTTGCAGCCCTAACCTTGAAAAACCTTATACTTGAATATTGACTATATTACTTTTTATTATTTCTGATAATTACTGCATTTAGTATTTAGAGATTTGGACCATCTAGACTGTTACTCCATAGCCCACCAGTCATACATACAACTGGCGCTCTGCTAACTAAGTTTCATTTGCAGCAAAGAGATCTTCTGTATATTGATTTAATCCTAGCAAGTTAGAGCATATTTGTTTTCTGTGATTTCTGACTTCATAAATGACAAATAGTGCCTGACTAACCTAGTGGCCTTCTACAATGGAATGACTGGGTCAACCAACAAGTGAAAAACAATTTATGTATCTACCTTGACTTCTGAAAGGTCTTTGACAGAGGAAAATGATCAGTGTTTGCATGTGCCACAATCCAGATTTGTATATTTCTGTAGTATATGTTCACTACAAATATTTTGTCCTGTATACTTAATTTTACAAAATTCTATTTGTGGTGGAACGATGAAAAAGATAGCTGATTACCATTTCTTAAATTAAACTAGCTCTGTAACAGATATTTTGGAGGAGTTGACTGTGATACCAAGAGCTTCACAGTCTCTCTCTATGACTCTGTCCCTAGTCAAAATCTGATTAATTGTACAATAAAAACCTTGAACAATCTCCAGACAGGCAGAAAATAGGATATGCCAAAAATGGTTAAATCCAAAATCTTCCAGTGCACATACTTCAAAATAGCTCAAAGCACTTTTTTTTTTTTTACCTATAAAAAGACTAAATCAAAGCACAATTGATTAAATAGGAATAAGATATCTACAGCCATTTGTAACCAATATGATCAAAGGCAGGAAAGTAAAGCTGTAGTAGCAGTACAAGGAATTTTAACATTATTTCAGTGCAGCAAGCAATACAGTCATACAGTCATGAAGAAATATATTTGTAATAAGAATGAAATAATTTCAGCTCATGAGCATTAAAATGAACCCTCAGCCTCAAAGACTTCTTAATGCTTGCAAATCCATTGACATAGTATATTTTATCTATTGTTTTGTGGGAAAAGGTTAGCAAAATATAACTTCAAGGAGCTGTACAAAATAAGGATTTAATTTAATACCTGACAAAAAATGAGCAAAACAGTTCTCCAACTAAAATTGAATAACTTAAAGATAGTGCAGTATATTTGGAAACCTCTGACAGACTGAAAAGCAATGCAAATCAGCAAGACTGGACCAGGATGTTGGATATGGTTGCCTGGCTGCTCCCCTTGCAATTCAGGTGACTGGCACAAAACCACATAGAATTAAGAAGCAATACTAAATCTTTGAGTAAAACATAAGTGGAGATTAAGACTTACTGAAATTTGTCAGCCACTAATACACACGGAGTCAGCATAAAAGAGGATTTTTTCTGTTCAGTGATTTTCATAAATATTTTAATAGCTTATAAAACTTGAACTGCTTTTGCTTCACTGATACTTTAAAAATAGTCCTTACAATAATAATTCATACTAATCATCTAGGTTCAAAATTTTGCTTATGTCCATTTTGTCATGGTTTTTTTCATGAAACAAGATTGTTTTGCACATGGGGACTGGACATGAGCCTTACTGTGCATGAATCCTAAGAGATCAGAAATGAAGTGCAAATAATTAATGAAAGACAAAGAATTTTAATCTACAACTAAGGGATGAGATTATCAAACTGGAGTTTGGGACTAACCTCTTTTAATAGAATGGATATATTTGAGATTTGGGTTTTCCAAATGAGCCATAATTGAGAAAAGAAAACTTTTGCAACAAGAGAAGAGGATTATGGTGAGGAGGCTGCTGTCAATGAGGCTCTCTCCAACACTGGATAACTTTTGGAACCAAATTACTCTGTGCAGAAAAAATGAGTTATTATCTGAGAGTATTTATGAAGGTTTATCTTACGGAAAGTACAATTACTGTCCAATATATTGACAACCTAGGCATTCACTCCTGTCACTATACTCTAAACTCATGCATCTAAATATGGCCGAATTTTAGCTCTGCAATAGACATGTCAGGGCAGTATTCATCAAAAGGTTGAGGCCATACATCAACAGTAAATCCCACTTCACTTATTGCAAAAATTTATAAAAGAAATTGAAAGTCTTATGGCAGAGTATATTTGCAGGAACCAAATGTCACCTTTTACCACAGAGGGAGGAGGATGCCAGACCTCCTGGAACTGTTAAACACCAAGATCAAATACCCACCTAGAAACTCTTCAGGGAAATCACCATGCTTTGAATAGTAGCAGAAGTCTGTGAGTCCTTAGTATTAGTCTATTGCACCCAGCAGACAAAATCAGCTCAAATAATACTGTACTTGTGACTAAGAAATTACCTGCTGGTTTGTGTTGTGTGGTACTATTGGCTGACTATCCAAGAGAAAGCAATGCTACATTTGTCTATACCAACACATACCTTCTAAAACCGGTGGTATTTAAAGACACTGACTACATCAAAACTGTGCTAATTCTTCAAGCAAGTCCTAAGAAATTTGCCAAGCAGTCTACAGATGGATTTCATGACGTAGTTTTATGCATTAGGGAAAGAAAGAAAGAAAGAAAGAAAAAAGAAAATAGATCAAATACAGACTTGCTCTTTTGAGGGATAAGGGGAACAGAAAGGAATAGCTCTGCTTTTTTCCTAGTCTTTAGGGGAGAAAAGAAAAATAACTGCAAGGTACTTTGTCACTCACAACCTTATTCACCTAGAATGAGACACGAGATTCTCACATGAACAGCTGCAAACTTTCTGAACCAGCAGCAGCTGAGTGTCACTTTGCATCCAATTGCAAGGACCCCCAATTGATTAAACTATTCTCCCAAAGGTAACAGAAAAAGTCCTTACAAGCTGTGTTCATTTTACAAAAAAATCCAAAGAAGCAAGCCTGGGAGTAGCCAGACACCTCATCTGCATATTAAATACCCCAGAAATTCAAGTGGCTCAGTCTAGAATGAAATCCCGGAGTGATCAGGGTAAGATAATAGCAGGGATTGCTTTTCAGAGTGTCCTAGGGTGACTTTAAGATGCTTGTATCCCCAATTGTCTGTTCTATTTGTGCTGTATATTGAGTTCTGTACCTTTAAACCTTGTTCTGAGAGCAAAGGGGGAGAAAGAAGCGGCGCACAGTTTGTTTTGGAAAAATGGCCCTGACTCCTCCGCATTCCGGCTGCGGCGGTGTTCGTCTGAGGCACGGACAGCGGTGGTGCAGACTTCTCCTGTGCTTTTAGTTAGTTAGTTTTAGCTAGCTGAGGCAGAGAATCCTGGACCTTTTTTTTTTTTTTCCTTTTTTTTCTCTGAACTGTTTAAATCTGTTCTGGACTGAAAACCAGAGGAGCACCAAGGGCTCGCACCTGCGGCCCACTGGGCCTGGACCCCCGGAGGACTGGGAGTGAGAAAAGACTGAGAGAACTGAACTGCACCCACGGCAAGGACTTCCTCAGCTCTGCCATCTCTCTTTGGATCGTCAAGAGGTTTTATTGTTTCATATTATTCATTCTTTGTGCCTGTGGGTATTTTGTTTGTTAAATAAATAATTTTTCCACTTTTTCCAAAGAAGTTTTCTCGAACCGGCTGGGGGAGGGGCCATTTGGGTTTTCTTTCTGGACGAATCCCTAATTTGGAGTTTTCCTCCCAAATTTACCCTAAACTAGAACAATCCATTTGGCGCCCAATGTGGGGCTCGAGAAAGTGGAAAAATTGTATTAATTGCATTTTGGTTATATTTTGTGTTGTAGTAAGAAGCCATGTTGCTCCTTAAATTCCTGATGTCTCTTGGAATAGAGTCCTTTCTGTGTTTCTGCTCCCTAAGCTTTTTTGAGGTTTTAATACCTTTCTGGTGCCTAGGTTTGTTTTCTTACTCAGAAATAGCTCCACTCTTGTCCTTAACACATAGCTTTTACACTAGAGATGCACGAATTAAGATAGCTATTCTCCTGGGCTTAGTGATTATGATTTATAGGAAGTTTATACAGGTACTAGAATTTGTGCCAGGTTTGTTTAGTTTATGGTCTCTTCGTCCTACTCTGCATCCTAGTTCCAGTTGCATGTTTTGGGGATTTATTAATAATTGCACCCAGTTTGTTAGAGGAGGAGTAGGGGCTGAAGATTTCCAGTCTTTTCTTTCCTTTTTCTCTTTTGAATCAGTCACATCACTTTTGGAGAATGTTCAGTGTCCCCTGAATGTTAAAGATACCATCTTATTGGTATTTAATTTGGTAAACTTCCTCTATATGGTTTTCAGCGTGTCTAGAATAAGGTCTGAGATTTCCAGAAGGGTTAATGAGACTGCTAACCCAGAAGTAGACCCAGGTGTGAAAAATCCCAAATGGTATGGAGAATAAGAAGATATAGGTAAAACCCTGAAAGAATTTTGTGACCCCATAGCCTGGGACTTTC